>JADZMA010000086.1:0-74765 GCA_020796225.1 Arion vulgaris
CCAAGAAGAGTTTTGTTTTTTTGGGGATATACTTTCCAATTTTTAAAGTAAGGGGGGGAACTTGAAAAAAAAGGGACGAATAGCAGGTAATCGAAAAAGACCCGTTTAGAACTGACGATGTTCCCACCTATTTAGAGATACAATATAAAATGAAATTTGCATTTAAAAAGATGTACATATTTAAACAGTATTCATTATTTGATTTGTTAAACGCAATCTGCTTAGTATGTGTACACTTCTTCTTCTTCTGCGTTCTCACTAGATTGGGATTTCGTATTCTCTAATAAGGCAGCAGTCTACCTTGATTATCAGCCACGCCATACAATTTGTCTTTGACGCTTGTGTAAGTGGGCCACCTCTTTCTTCTTAATTCTTGCATACTGGGGGCAGATCTGTAGGATATAATTCCTATGATTTCTGCTTCCGTTTGTACCCTCCACTAGTGATGGTAGGTCTGACTGCGTGGCTAAATCTCCGTAGCAGATTGTCGACCGTAGAATCCGTTATACCATTCCTCATTGTCAGGGGTCGTTCCACCATGTTATGCGCCTTACGGCATAGTGCATCCATTTTCTTGCAAGCATTGTTTCGGGTTAGCATTCCCTAGTATGTGTATACAACAACTGCACACCTAGCCCTGGTGGAATCGAATGCACGATATACATCAGTACGCACTCACACATGTATATATATATATATATATATTCTTTTTAATGTATACATAGTGATAGGTAAGAAATATTGAGGTGTTGAATATGCTGAGAACTCCTAGCATAGTACTGTTATCTGCCAGTGTCATATAAATTAAATATAGGACATAGTTTTGATGGTCGACAAGCGGTTCACCAAGGATATTCTGCACAGGTAGCTGCTTTTAGTAACATACCTCTAGGGTCCGTTCCTTCGCTTAATAGATGCATGCATGCGGAACTTGACATTTCTTAACATGAATATACAAGACTGTAAGAAGCACTATAGGGACAAGTACAACTGGATATATTCTTTGAAAATTGGTCTAAGAAATGGTTAAACAACTTGCTATCAACATTCTGACATTAAAGACTAAAAGAGAACAAACAATACAATCCTAAATGAACACTAATATACTGTCACTGAGACTAAGGATGTAATATAACCATCATTATCATGATCGACAATATAATTATTATTGCATATATATTTAAATATATATATATATATACTTATATTCAATATTGCCATTTGTGTACATAATAACAGTTATTTGAGAACGTTTAACTGTGGCGACTTCAAGTGTAAGCTTGTTTTCTTGTCTTCAAGCCTCTTACCTTAACATATCTCCGAGAGACTCATCATTTGCTCAGAAAATAGTTACTGAATTGGTCCTTTAGCTCAGCAGAAACCAATGTTGCCACCAAGTTGGAACTGGTATATATAAATGTCATTCATTGAGGACTTATCTATATATATATATGTATATATATGTATAACTGAGCAATGCTATGTTTTAAAGCACATATCCTTCTGAACGTTCACAAAACAAAATCCTGTTTGATTATGCGCCATTATCGACTCAGCTTATCTCAACATGATCCAGCAGTTTTAGTCTCCCAATGCTCAGTATTCCCATGATAGATGTCAAGTTGTACTTTGCACCATTTTGATAGTAATAATTTTTCAACAACCAACTCACAAATCACACATTAGAAATGAAACACAACTATTCAAAAGATGCATTCGAACATTGTCATATATTAAATACTTCTGGTATATGAAAAAGTATTATAAATTGTCTAGATACCACTTTATTGTAAATATTTATTAATATAAACAGGCACATAAAAACGTGGTTTTATTGTGAGCACACTAAGAGTTATCGTTGGAAATGTGTCATTACATCTGATGTTCTAATCTTGTGGAGAGCAAAGGTATTTGATTACATATAATTATGTATAATATAATATTAATAGATATAATATGTATATATATATATATATATATATATATATATATATATATATATATATATATATATGATTCAAGAATTAACTATGCAGATCGCACAGTTCTTTTGTGCAATAGTTTCAAGGATCTATGTAGCTAATTCAGTAGCTCAAATAACACAGTGACGATCAGAACCTTTTTCTAAATAAAATACAAATTAATAAAGTTATGTACACTGACAAAGCAAAATCTCAACCTAATTACCATCAATAATGAAGACACTGAAAACGTCACACATTTTGAATATCTTGGCTCTATAATTACCTGGGAGGGACTAGCTGATGACAGAGTTGTGTGGAAAGCCAAATTACGTAAGGGCGCAGAGTCTTTTGAGAAGAGACTTATGTATGAGCTGAACAACAAGAGAAAAGCGAAAACTCAGAAGTTGTCACAGTAAAACACTTGCCTATTGACCGTCTGTAAAGATGAATTATCATAAAAAATTTTCCCAACAAGGGAAAATTGTAAATGAAAAAAAAAGTTTAGCCATGGTTTTCCCGGGGGTTTTGGGGTGATAAACTATGGCACGCAATCAAAAAAAAAAAGTAAGACTTATGAAAATCATATTTTCGTAAAATAGGGATGGGGCCATTAAAAAAACGAAGCGTCAAAAACAAGGTGTTACAAAAAATTTGAGCACATTCGGGACAGAGAAGAGAAAAAAATACATCATACAATACCAGCAATCGGGATTGTTCATAAATAATGGCTACCCGAAAGATAAAATATGTTGAAGAAAACGTCAAATGGAATGGAGAGAATGCTAAGGGACGGCATGGTTTCAGTACCTGGGGGGGACAAAAGGAAAGTGGCACCAAAACATTAAAAAACCTTAAACCCGACTCATGAGAAGGAGAAAAACGTGCTTGAGACAGAGAGTTTTTTTAAGTCGGGAGAAAGAAGTCGAGCAATGGGGCTTTTTGATTTATATATAAAAAATATATATATATATATATTATGTTTAATATATATATATTCTCTGAATTGTTCTGTATTTTGATTCAGTAAGACGATCATTTTAAAGTCGAGTTTTCTCACAGAACTGGACTGATATTTGGGTGCACCATGTCCAGCCGCTTTTCAATTTATTCAGGAGTACACGTTCGAGCATTTTAAAAACATTTCTCCGAAGTATTCTTCTTTCGGGCGCCCCTTTGTACATCGACAACTGGTTTGCCACTTTTTGTGACATGTATGTGATCTGAGCCTAAGAGCGATTGTACGTTGTGCCAATTATGCGCCTAAAGTAGGGTCAGCACTTAAATGTCTTGGTGCTTATCTACTAGGTGTTTCCTATGCCCTACCTCAGTCATTTTTACGACATACTGTGTAGGTAGCAGTGTTACTTTCTTTTTTCCCTTTTTGGAATCCTGCAACACACGGGCAGGCAGAAATGTTCATCTCCTATTCTTGCTGTAATTTCAGGTATCACCTTTGTTCAAACGTGACCTTAATATGTTCAATCAATTTTTCCCGGGGTCGGGCAGAAATGTTCATCCCCTATTTTTGCTGTAAATTTCAGGTATCACCTTGTTCAAACGTGACCTTAATATGTTCAATCAATTTTTCCCTAGGTCGGGCAGAAATGTTCATCTCCTATTCTTGCTGTAATTTCAGGTATCACCTTTGTTCAAACGTGACCTTAATATGTTCAATCAATATTTCCTATCCGATGATCGTAGTGCATGTGCTCTAGAAAATCGTTTTAAACTTAAATGGATTTGCTATCCCATGGACTCAACACACTATATTTCTATACTGCTTAGTACTGTCTCTTCTCATGCTCTATAGTGTATGTGTATATGTTAATGGATATATGCTGTGTATATATTTGATTATTTTTGTTTATCTTCTTTACCATTCAAAGTTTTTTGCATTTATTTCTTTTTCGTTTTAAATACATAATTTTACTTCAGTTACGGATTTTCACATGGTACAATACTCTCAACAGGTAGATGAGGGTCCCAGCGATATGGGAAAAAAACAAAAGCAATTTAAATAGATCCTTTGACGAAAAAATATAATTTGCTTTGAGACCATTTTATTTATAGTCATCAGCTAGTACTGATTAAACTAAATACGGAATTAGTTCACATAAACCAACCTTTTAAAAGGGGCTGATATACACAAACATTCTCCATTGTGATGGTAGGGTGATCCAGCCTGTTATTCTTGTGAATTGGTATGAGGAATTGCACCCGTAAGGGACCTGTACCATAGTATCGAACGGGAAAACCCAAAGGGAGCAAAAGCTGGGTAAAGAGATATTTGAACATATTAGAGTTACCAGACATCCTATGTCAGCACAGCGAGACCTGATTAGAAGTTATTATAATCTTTATATGAAATTTGCACATGCAAATGAGGCATGGCATGCAACATTACTAAAGTTGTTGAAAAAAATAAAGACTGACAGTGCATTTGATAAGTAGTTGTAGATCAAGTATTAAAACACAAATTTATACTTAAAAAAGTATATTGTCCCATTTCAGATACACTTGCTAAACCAACTGAAAGGTACACATGGAAAGTAAATACTAAGAAGGTCCGTGCCCAGTGGTTCAGCGTTGACTGCGGCTAACTAGCTTTTGTGTGATTCAACCCGCGGGCGCAAAAAAGCCACAGGTTCCCCCGATTCACGGTGTTTGTGGCACCGGAACCGAAGGGTTACGATGTCCATGTCACGAGCCGAAGAGCTGACTGCTCAATGCTTCTGGATCGGAAAAAAAAAAAAATACTAAGAAGTGAACAATACCACGTGAATCATAAAGTGAATACACAGACAATATTATTTGAATATGATAGTGAGGCTATAAAGGAATAACAGACAATATTATTTGAATATGATAGTGAGTCTATAAAGTGAATACACAGACAATATTATTTGAATATGATAGTGAGGCTTTAAAGTGAATACACAGACAATATTATTTGAATATGATAGTGAGTCTATAAAGTGAATACACAGACAATATATTGAATATGATAGTGAGTCTATAAAGTGAATACACAGACAATATTATTTGAATATGATAGTGAGTCTATAAAGTGAATACACAGACAATATTATTTGAATATGATAGTGAGTCTATAAAGTGAATACACAGACAATATTATTTGAATATGATAGTGAGGCTTTAAAGTGAATACACAGACAATATTATTTGAATATGATAGTGAGTCTATAAAGTGAATACACAGACAATATTATTTGAATATGATAGTGAGTCTATAAAGTGAATACACAGACACATATATTTAATATGATAGTGAGTCTATAAAGTGAATACAAGACAATATTATTTTTAATATGATAGTGAGGCTTTAAAGTGAATACACAGACAATATTATTTGAATATGATAGTGAGTCTATAAAGTGAATACACAGACAATATTATTTGAATATGATAGTGAGTCTATAAAGTGAATACACAGACAATATTATTTGAATATGATAGTGAGTCTATAAAGTGAATAAAAAGACAATATTATTTGAATATGATAGTGAGTCTATAAAGTGAATACACAGACAATATTATTTGAATATGATAGTGAGTCTATAAAGTGAATACACAGACAATATTATTTGAATATGATAGTGAGGCTATAAAGTGAATACACAAAAATTATTTGAATGGATAGTGAGGCTATAAAGTGAATACACAGACAATATTATTTGAATATGATAGTGAGGCTATAAAGTGAATACACAGACAATATTATTTGAATATGATAGTGAGGCTATAAAGTGAATACACAGACAATAGTATTTGAATATGATAGTGAGGCTATAAAGTGAATACACAGACAATATTATTTGAATATGATAGTGAGGCTATAAAGTGAATACACAGACAATATTATTTGAATATGATAGTGAGGCTATAAAGTGAATACAAAAGACAATATTTTTTTGAATATGATAGTGAGGCTATAAAGTGAATACACAGACAATATTATTTGAATATGATAGTGAGGTTTGTCTAATTTACAGAAATAAATAAATGTTAGGTTCTTTTTGTAATTTAATTGTAAAATGTCCACTATAAATCTTTAGTCAGATCTTGTTATAATATTTTATTTATTTGAAATTCAACAATTACTATTGACGTCTTGCAATAGTGACAGTAATAGTAAATGCACATCAGTTTCAAATAACTTGTTTAACAAACATTATACTGTACCTAAGGACTGATGTTGACAGGATCGTTGAACCTTTGCTTAAAAACATATAATTTAATGATGTTAGTGCAGATCCCAAATAAAGCAATTACTTGAAAACAGAAATGTAAAAATAATCCACCTGACATATGCTGGTTAACCCCGTCACTTAATGTGAATGATTTGCTGTCGTCAAACACACGATTCTGGTTCTAAGGTATGTAATTCGATTATTGTCATTGTCACTAAAATTAAATATTTAAAAAAAGTTCAATCTTAAATATATTTTCTCTTTCTCTCCCCCTCTCGCTCTTTCTAATCTTCTAAAACATATATATATATATATATATATATATATATATATAAAATATATATAATAAATTTATGTTGATTGATTGATTTGTTGCACCATCATCATTGCACTTCGGTAATAACTATTGCCCGACTTTTCTTTAAAAGTTCTCATCTGATTTCAGAACCCTAGCATGGGAGGACCAAAATTTTGAAGATGGTTGAATTTTTGAAGTTTTTTTAAAAAAAATCATTTTTAATTAATTTTTTTTCCCATGCTCTTTCGTTTTTGAGGCCATATTCTTTTGGCAAAATTTGAACCAAGACCTAGTTTTATTTCCGTCCCCGATATATCTCTGATCCCCCCATTGAGATCAGGCCCCGTGAAATAATATCCAGTTGGTTCAGGAGGAGGAACCTGACCCCGTAACGAGAGACAAACACGAACCCCACGCCCAAAATTCTACAATAAATCAATATAATTATTATATATATATATATATATATATGTATATATATATATATATATATATATTGTTTTTCAGTTTTTACAACAATTAACATTACAGTTATTCTAGGTTAGAATGTCGTAGTATGTATTCTGGGAAAAGTAGTATTTGAGTTGGATTTTGCTGAATGCAAAAATAATATTTCCAGTTATAATATATTATGATTAGTTACTATTGTAAATTATATTAAAATAATTGAGACAGATAAAATATTAAATTTGAAATTAACCAAAGGGGTATTAAAAATGGAAAACAAGTTTTCTGATTCAGAAATGATATATGAAACTAAGAACGCGGGAAAAAATGCACTTTTTAGATTTATTTATAAAGAAGGGGATGTCTTATAAGGACGAAGTTATCCAATGTCAGACATATAAATAATTTTAAAGTTATGCATTTTAATTATATACCATTTGAAACCGCTATGTAAAATTGTTTTTTTTTTGGTTATTTATGTATTACTTATTTTTTCTGTTAATGTTCAACCGAAATTAAAAATATTACTGTTGTTGGGAAAATTGTTCATTTTAATTTATACCAAAAAAGCAACATCAAAAATTTTTTTTCTTTTTTTTTCATCGTTTTTTGTTCTGTATTAAAAGACTTTGAGATTTATTATTAAACAAACCCCCCTTTTATCTGTTTTGCTAGCTGAATTTTTAATTGTTGCCCCGGGATTCAGCTCTTAAATGTTTATGTTTTCCACGCCTGTTGTTTTGTCCCTCTTTTTTCGTGAATACATAATTTTTCCGCTTTTTTTTTTTTTAATATTGTCTAGTTTGTATTTTATTAACCTTTTTTATGGTGCCAGTAAATGCTATTTAAACAAATTTTAATGTCCCTCTTGTTTCTGATTCTCCAATCCTTACTATGTTTATCCATGTTTGGCAAAAACACTCTTCTGAAGACTCAGTTTTCATGTCTCTAATAATCTGTCTTGTTTGCTGTGCTCTTGTGTCAAATCACATACAAGAATTTGTATTTTTACATTATTTAAAAAAAAATATATTTCGATCGTTAGTCTGCGAAACAGATACTTTGATGTTATATAATCTTGTGTAAAGTATACAAAGGTAAGATAGTGCAAAGTATACATTATTTCCTATTTGTATTGCTGATATATGGGGAAAACGCAGTAAACTATGAGCAATGGTGAAACACGTAAACAAAATACATTTAAGCTTAGTTTTAAATGTTTGCCACTGATTGTATTGCAAACTTTTTTTCTTATTATGTTGCAACTATAAAGTTAGTTCCAAAGTACGTGTATCGTTTATTTTCATAGTATTTACTTATATGTATTCAGTTTTATTTTTATTTTTATTTCTAGTTATTTTCATATATTCGGTTTTCTAGATTGTTTCTTGAACCAGAGTAAACGTAAAATGTTTACTGTACATAACGAAACATTTTGTCTGTGGTTATATCCTACAGTAACAAATCGTTATTTACATACAGCATATCATGTAGCATATCAATCGGTATAATAAAGTTACTTGACACATAAATATATCGTATTACGTAAATAAAACAATACACTTAGGTGACGTTAACAGCATGTTTTAGTGCATAATAAAAATGAACGTATCAAGATAAAATATTTAGAAATTTAGTACAAATTGCATTTAAAATAACAAGTTTACAGCTACTGTCTTTTCATTTTGAAAAGGTTATGAAAGAATGATCATAATTTTGTCCAAAATCTGTCATTGAGTGTCTATGTTAAGCCAAGAATCAAACCTTCATAATTCTCACATATTGGGTGTACTAATACTTGATGATTGACGATTGAATGCATTCAGTGATTGATTGATATAATGTTTGTTCAATGTTCATTGACGTCGGAGCAGAAAAGATTATTTTAGATTTTGAACTGAAAAAATACCGAACGATGTTATTATGGTATGTGCAATGACGCGGTACATATTACACACGTTACTTTTGTTATTCAATGTAATTTAAATGTTTTGTTTGTAAGAAAATTTTTTAAATCCTACTAGTTGATTGCGCGCGTTGTTTGTTTTCAAAGAAAATGAATTTTAAAGGAAATTCAAAACAATATGTAGTAATTATTTTTTTATCATTGCCCTTTTTGTTCATTTTTTTTGGAGAAAAACTTACAATTTAACGTTTATTTCAAGTCTGTTTTTTAAAAGTTTTTTGGAATAAATATTTTTTTTTTTTCCACTGGTCAAAAAATCAGAATGTTTTCCCATGAAAACATATAGCTGTCCATGTAAAAAAGCAGGATTTTCCAAATGTAGTCCACCCCTTGTAGTGATTGCCCCGGATTTTGATGGTCACAAAAGGATGCACCGAAACTGCAAGGTTTGAATTGAATGGCATGTCTGTTGAATCTTTGGGGATGCGTGGCAATATATATTTCCCCTTTTAAATTTCCATTTAAAATTGTACCTTTGATGATATTGTTCATCATATTTTTCACAAAAAGTTAGTCCCGTTGAAAGTCGGGGGGATTAATGTTTCTGGGGGAAAAGGCACGCAATTTTCAAGTTAAAACATTTTGGGGCATGCCGGGAAATCAAGTGAATTAAGAATTGTGATAATTGACAACTTGCTTGATTCATTACGTATCGATGGACATAGTTGCACTTGCCGGGTATTTGTTTTGAATGCTAAAACATGTCATATACACCCTTTGTTTTTTGCTGCTAATATTGCAGGGCATGAGCCACTGATGTTTTTTGAATTTTTAATTTTGGGGAAAATTTTTGAATTCGTTGTTCGCATGATTTACAGAATTTTTTGGGCAATGTGATAACGGGGAATCATCGATTGGCATTTTCCCATTCCAATATCCAACAATTGTTTTGCGAAACGTTCAGAGGTTTATCAGTTGTAGCTGTATGCATATTGGTTTTCCCAAAGTCAATTTCTGTAGTGCCAAAACTGATGTTTTCGGCATGATTGTTCATCAGCGGGTGTTGATCTTGGAAAACTGGTAGAGTTTCCCGGGAAAACGCCAGAAAAAATGAGGCCCCACCGAAGGTCATTTTCTCAAATTTTTCAGTGAGAGAAGGTTTTAATGTTTTTTTATGCCCCATAGTACATTATCCCATATAATGAGTTGACAAAATTTGGAGCTTTTTTACCCATTGCAGAATTTTTGTTGATATTGCATTTTGGGGTTCCCGTGAGATATTAAAGGAATTTAGGCTGAAGGCTGTTCCCACCATAAAAAGAGTTGCCGCAATTCCAGAAGATGCGATTAGGCAATTTTTTTCGTATCGTATGGTTCCAAAAAAATGAAATGAGAAAAGTTTTGCCTGGCCTGGGCCTCATAAAATACAATCCCCCTTTTTGACTTGTAATTGCATAAATTTGTCATATGCATGGTTGTTCCGGAATCAATTTTGAAGATTGTTTGAACAAATGTCCCAATTTCGTTGATATCAGGTGTTTCTTTCCAACTCAAATCGAAAAGGTTGTTTGCAGATCGTTCGGCGCATCCTTTCCCCAATTGCACCAGTGTTTATTAGATTCCCAAAACATATGTCCTAAATTGAAACCAATCCCAAAAAGTTTGGTGAATTGAATGTCGGGATTTTGTTTCCCAGCAAGGATGTAAGATTCTTACTCGGTTTTTTGTTTTTTTCCCGTTTTTTTGGATTGGAGGGGAAGCACTTTTTAATATTATAAAAAAAGCGTATTTGCTTTGCAGTATTGGCATAAAGGAGAAGGCCCCAAGCACTTTTTCAAGAAGATTTAATTCGGGCAAGCTTAGATAAGTAGACATGGGACCGTTAACTGTTCTAAATTTTGGAAGGATGTTTCCATTTGTTGATTAACAGAATCGCAAGTAAAAGATTCTGCATTGTTTGATGAAAGTGTACAAACGACCTAACGATTGGTCGAATAAAAATTTGGGAATGTCCTTCAACTTTTTTTATTGTTTGGAGTTGAAACTTTTTCGCTGCGCATTCCATGGTATAGGGCAGTTCAGATAAAGTAGGTTTTTGGAAAATATCTTCTCTACAAAAGAGAAAATGCAGTAACGGGGCATGGTGACAATGTTGTAGGGCATTATCGTTGAGAAGTACACGCGGTCCATTTTCAAGGTCCGCCAAATGAACAACTTTTGGGATGTCTTTGGGGAATTTGAAAATAAAATGCCCCATACCCCATTCTACTAATGTAGCCCGGTTGATAACGCCGATTTCATCGATGGATGCATTTATTTTTTACCCAAAACTGCCATACGCCCTTGGACATATTTGCAAATGTTTTATAGATTTTTACTGAATTGAATATCAACATTTATTTTTGCTTTGTAGTCTTTGAGAGTAAGGGAAAGGACAACCCCAAAGATTATCAACTTCAAATCGTTTTCCCTTTTTAAATGATGGATTTTCCGCCATCTTCATTTGATGTCGAGATAGAGAGGATATCCGTCATTGCCCGTGATAGTATCGGAGTAAGTCTTTGGATCTTTTGCATTTTTCCCTCAGAATGATGGTGAATTATTGTTTAGTCCCCGGACCATGAATCATGTTTTTGGTGAGACTTCCCAAAAAAGTCTACAATGTAATCTGGTTTTTTGGAGATGACTTAATCAATTTGATTGGGGGGACTTTTTGATCAACCAAATCAAATGTGTGCATGAATCTTTTTTTCCATTTGATGGAATAACCAAAAGCGTGTCTTCCCCAAAAAAACTGTTGGGAAAAAGAAATCCATTAAAGATTTCATTTGTTTAATACACGCGCGTAATATCGACGATCCGAGATAATTTTCCACAAAAAAATTTTTAATTTCATCCCCCGAAGGATTGATAAACGGGTAAATAAATTGACGGCCTGGGGAAAATTATTTCATTTTTTGATTCATAGCCGGGGCCCCGAAAGGCTGGTAGTATACCATTTTCCCAACATTAGGATTAAATTTTTATTTAAAAATTGATCACGTAAATGAATGTATTTTTGAAGCAACTTGTTTTATTTTTTCGAATGTAGAGGGGCGTCGTTTTGATTGCATATCGACAATGTATTGATGGAACAATTCAATTTCAAGATATGATTTTCGCGTTTTACGAATCATTATTGATATGAATAATAATTCATAGCACTAACTTTCTTTTTCGTTTTCATCTGTTTTGGGTTTCAGATGTTAAAAAGATATCCCCTTCCTTGCCAAAAATAATATATTTGAATCCGTCAGGCGCGATGAGTTTGAGACCCCTTTTAACATCACCATTCCGGGTGAAGAATTATATACGCGAATTAAATTCTTCGCCAACCATAACGATGCCACTTATAATTGTTTGCATTGTACTGCTTTTGTGTTGACCCAAAAGGGTTTTGTTTCTGACAACCAGTCATCAGCTGGTAATTTTTGCAGGGAGTTTTAAAATCGAATTAATTCCCGGGTTTATCGAATAAAGTTTGTAATGCAGCGACTATTTTCGTTTTCACGCGTATTGAATCTACAACGTTTATCAATTTGTTCATCATTGTTTCCCGAAAAAATTTAAGAAATTTGTAATCTGCGTCGGGCAGGGGTGGAGCCGAGATGAAAATTTTTCCCTTTAACTTTGAAGGGCATGTAATTTCACGCACGATATTTGTTAACGAACGATGCTTGAAACATGAATTGTTTTGCTGGCCCCCAAAAAATTTTTATTGGTTGGCACCGACAATGTTGATAATGGTTCGGGTAAAAGAATATAATTTTTTTCCACCCCCGCAGCACATTCCCCGGGGATTATTTAAATTTGAGGGACGCAAACACGCAAAACTATCCATTTTTCCAATAACCATTTGGGTGAAGACTATAATCATAATTTGTATTGTAAAAGGAAAGACCGATTTAAATCAGGGGAGTGTTTGTTGGATTGAGAGGGATCCCAGCGGTTTGAGTCTTGCTTCCCCTTGCTCGATTGTTTCAGCAAACATTTTTGCAGGCGTACTGATTGGTTTAGTCTTGCTCACGATGCTTCTGTTTGACAAACTTCAGGGTGCGAACCGATTGGTTCCAGTCTTGCTTCACGTTGCTCATCTGTTTCAGACGAATGGGTTGCAGTGCGAACTCGATTGGCTTATCTTGCCACGGCTGTCTTTTGAGAAGGGGTTAGCGGTGCGAACTCAAGGTTTCAGTCTTTCTTTCCGTTGCTCATCTGTTTCGGCTAGTAATGCCCTTTTTGTGAAGGTGTAGATGGGGCCCAAAAGCTTTTTTTTGGGAGGATAATTGAAAATGTGTGGAAAAATTGTTAAATTTGTGAATAAAAAAAAAAATTGCATTTGATTAAATTTATTAGGAAATGCATATCTACTATATATATTAACATATAAATGCCAGGAAAAGGGTAATGTTTTGAAAAAACAGTTAAACTGTATAAATATTTGTCAAACTACCACCAATCGCGCCACCATTTGAAATGGTTGTACTAAATTTTGAATTGTACGCCCATAGCGGTCGGTATGGATTGATTTAAAAATAATAAATTAACCCCGTTTTTCAATCTAATATTGGGGAAAATTTCATATAACGTGTACATTTATCAGGTAAACGTTGATGGAAAAAAACCATCTTGCCATTTATAGAAATGCCGGCCAATAGCTTCCCAAAGAACGTATTCTCGGGTCGTAGTTTTTTTTTTAACTAGAAATTTTAAAAAAAGCTAAAAAACTGATAATAGATGGGAAATTTAAAAATGAGAGTATCTAGATCATGATTAGAAACAAACTCGCTTGTAACGGTTTTTGGGAAAAATTGACTTTTAAAGGCTTGGGGAAATATTGACTTGAATATACGTTTGAATCGGGAGATGCCCTATGTAAACTTCCAAGAAACCCCGAAAATTTTGTTTTTTGTCGGAAACGTTTAAAGGGGATTTGAGAAACCCCGATAAATGAGCGGGTTTTTATTTTTTAGATTGTTTCAAAAAAATTTTAGGCACTTATTTCAAACGTAAAGGTAAACCCGACATTAAAAAAAAACAATCCAAATTTCAGCACACTGTTCAGTAGTTTCCCAGTCATAGGTAAAAACATACATACAATACATCATTTTAAAAGGGAAAGAATGACTATATGTATCAAAAAATTTAAATTTTATATTTATGTTACAATTGCTATCATGTATTTTTGTCACAACAGAGAAAAGATTCTGGCCAAACACTTTTTGTCCAATGCTAACTGATGTCTAGGTCCCTGCAATTTTATTTTCTTTTTATGTTTTGCTTTTTTTTGTATTTCAATTGTCCTGTTTTTTGTTATTTATAGGGTTATTTTTTAAGGTGGGGAAAGAAACATACATACAGGGGACAGAGAGAAGAATAAATAATAAATCCAGCAAGACTCATGATATAAAAAAAAAGTATGATCTCCCAATAAGAATGAGATAATTGGAATTATTTTGACATAAAAGAGATTAAAAGGGATTGAAGAAATTTACCAAGGAGGTTTTCCGGGATATGTGAAGAGGTAAAAGGGAAAGATGGATTAGAAATTAACTGATGATTTGAGCATGAGGCTGTAGGGGCATAATCCTTGAGAGAAATTTTCAAAATTTTTATGGTGGAAAGGTCTGTGACAGATTTTGATGAATAAAACAGGGGAAGCCCCCTAACATACTTATCCAGGGTGTCAATGGTATTATTTAAAGAAACGTAATAAGGGGTGGGGTTTACACGAACGGAAGGGTAGTTCCGGGGCGAAATGTTCGGTTTTCGACAAAAACCAGAAAGTCGAGGGGGAAAATTATAAAAACTTTAGATGACAAAGAAAATATTGACAGCAAGGTTTCTATTGCTGGGGTCACAAACAACACTTTTGTGTGATTCTGAGTAATTTATTATATAATTCGGGTGGAGGCGATTTGGCCAGGCATTGACTGAACCAACAAGCGTCAGCAAAACCTAATTATTATTTTCGTTGGTATAATGTTCGGGTTTTAGACACAGACATGTTTCGGTTTTTTTTTCCATCGGGGTCAGTCAATAGAAGATTTGACAACCGCCTTATAAATTTGGGCCGATGAGAATTTTTTTTCTAAACAACCAGTCAACTGTAAAATTGAAGAGCTTTAATTGTTAGGACAGAAAAAAACGACACAAAATGTGTGGGGGGCTCAAATCAACATCGACTGTTATTGTTGGACGCTTTTAAAAATATTGCGATTGAGTTCCGGCACGTATGAACATGTCCAGAGAGAAATGAAGATATTCCAAACTGAACGGGAATTAAAAACACCCCTAGTCATGTTCATGTACTTTCTAACAGGTTCATTGTGTGGCTCAAACTGAAGCCTTTAAGTACAGTGATACTAGAGTCGAAAAGCAAAAACGTTTTTTACACTAGGATGCAACCCTTGACCTTACGATGTCATTATGAAATAAACGGTTCCAGAGATGGCCAGATATGGTTATCGGGTTACGGAATGCAATATTGTGACGCGATCTTCGTCCGTAGATGTTTAGGCGTATCATACTGCGAGACAGTGTATTACTTTCCACTTGATTCCATGCTGCTTAGTTGATCACAGTAATGCCCCCTGTTTCGTTTGACATTTGGCAATAAACTGAAGCTCGTAGGATATATTTCGCGCATCTGCCGCTAGCATATATAATATATAACTCACTGTTCTAAAACATGTATGTGACACATAAAAATAATATTTATATTCACATTTATTATATGAGATAAACAAGAAGAAGGATATCACATTCATAATCCCAACATTTGTTACATTTAGCAAATTAGACACAAGGACTTACATTGATATCACTAATATTTAATATATAAAATTCGGCTTAGCAAATGTAGTTTATGTATGTTTGATGCTCAATGTAAAGTTATTTTTATTTTACACACATATATGAATCTATGGCTATTTATTGACGAAAATTGGTAGTAATACTGATATTCGTTAGAGGTAATTTAATGTAACTAAATGAAACCTTTTTCTTTTTCATGTTAGGTTATTTTTACCATGATTCAGATTGATCTAACAATAATGAGATGGATCATGGACGGCTCACGTGATGTCAATCGTCCCCATTCTAAGGAACTTCCACTTGAGCTGAATCACTTTTATTACTAGCAAGGGTTGATGTTTTGTTTAACTTGAATGCTTAGGATGCTACTTTAAATTAAAAATTGTATGTATAAAATATATTGGGCCTCTTCCAAAATTGTGGTTTTTTAATCGTTAATCTAACTAAGATGTGTATGTATTAAATATATTGCTGTCCTTCGCAAAATATGTGGGTTTTTAATCGTTAATTCTAACTTAAGATGATTGTTCAGTTCTGATTGTACAGAGCCAGACATAACAGTTCTCTCAAAATAGATCTATATTTACTACTCATGTTATAGTAAATGAATATATTTACAGAGGAATTAATAGACTCCAGAACTGTACCGATTCCTCCTAATATTATAATTAGGTGTCTGTATTTGCCATCAAGAGAGAGATCAGGTTCAGTGACATGGCTATAAATATTACACTAAATGGAACAAAGCCCCAATAAATAGTGAAGAAATCATCACAACCATTTGGCTACTCTGCTTCTGTCTAGAAGCTACATCAACTTGATTATGACCATTGTCTTCTTCCGCCATTTATTTGTTTTCTTTAATTTGATCACCAATATTATCGTACCTATAGTGATAACAAAGAAGGCACTGAATGGAATAAAAACGTTGTTAATCACGAAAAAATAGATTCACTCGTTCACGGTCTGGAGTAAAACAAGACCTAGAATTGTTCTGTTTCTTCTGGAGAAAATTTGAACTCTAACTTGTTAACGACGTTATAGGGCAAACACTAAAAATGAGAATAATAAGATATAAGGATAAGAACAGTCACTGTTTTGTAGTCACGATGTTCTTTACCTGATGAAAGAATACAAGATAATGACACCAATTTATACAACTGGAATACATGTTAAACATTATAGAATGAAATATACATATTGTAATTATGTCAAACGGAAACACAAAAATAGGGATTTTAACTGAATGTGAAAATATGTTATGTTTGTGCATAGATATATTATATGAAACATACCCATGGTATTGTTAGACTCAACATTGCCTCTTGCAAACACTAGATAGATATAAAGTTAGTCAGCTAACATGACTGACGATGGGCGGCTATTACTATTATTAATACAACATTCTAATAATGCCGTAACGTAACGAATTCGACAACAGACAGTTATGCAGCAACATTTGTTGCATATAGATGCAGTTATCAGTTCAGTTATCAGTTATATGAGGACTATCATCATAGCACTCCGAAATATTCATAGGTGCCTGATCTCCGCCTCAGCAAATCCAGCGGGGGTCCAGCGACCAACACGCCGTCTGATGTTGATTAATCAATCTTTTTGCATATTTAGTATGTCGTTCTTTTGGGGCCCGCACGAATATTGACCCCAAAATTCTAAATCTGGTCAGCTGGGATTCACAGCCTGAAACTACTCTGTTAAAGATTTCCCCAATGCGTGAAAATGTCATATCGATCCATGGCAGCTCCTCTGATATTGTAGCAAAGCAGCCAATCTACCAGCCGTTCATTACTCCAACTCATGTGTACCCGGGGACAAAAATGAAGATGTTTCTCTGACCATTGTCTGTACCAGTACATACACCAGATTGTCTCATCATTTCTGATTCTATTTTACGAATCATGCTCATGGAGTCACTGAGTATGAAAACAAGAAAGTAGTTGTGAGATGCTAACCATTTCACCGCCCCAACGCCGAACCTTCATTGTCAAACTACTTGTGGGTTTTTGCGTAGGCCCCACTGGCCTCTCTTATTTTTTTTCCCCCTGAACGTGCTGAAAAAGCCACGCACAGCGCTGTTGGCGAATGACTGAGCCATCGGTGTAAATAACCACATCTGTATCATTGATGTCCTCTAAAAAAATGTCCTCAGAAACGGAATGTCAGCCTTATTGGCGGAGAGGAATCGACACATGCGAACAACTCAATGGCCATGCGCAAATATTTATATAACTGTGTGAAAACTAAGCTTTGGGGAAACCTGACAGACCTGAAGCTGACTGCCCAGTTTGTGGTCCACAGTAAATTAAGCGCATGACCAGAGATCGCTGGAAGAAGAAGTATCATTGATGATGCCAAAAAAGGTCCTCTACCTACGTCTATACATTAATTAGCAGTTATCATTCTGTATTGAGTTTGTGTATGGATTATAGAAACGGCAACAAATGCAATGTATTTCCATAATTGTTTTCTGAAACGATAAACCAGTGAAACTGTAAAGGGCCCGTTTTATTTTGATTAACTGACGACGTTGTCAAAGTTTATCATTCACGGTCATAACAATCCGCCTAGCAGGAAAACATAAACGCAGGCACTGAATAACTGAATTGTTATTCGTCTGGAGCGAGAGAATATCTGATGATGGGGCAGCTATACTTACACTGCTCATACCCTCAGCATAGCGTATAGCTTTCTGTTGTCAGGAACAGCACAAGGAGTTTAAATATAATCATTATTAGCGTATGTTCACTAATTTGAAATTATCTCTTCGACTCAGAGCAGACAAACAGAATAGGGCCAATCATACAGAAACCAAAGTCGAATTTGGGAACCTTGTAACAGAAAAAAGAAAGATAGGACAGTAAAAAAGGAAAAAACTGTATCTACTGAATTCATCAACAAGATATTTGTGGAGATCCATGATCGTCTACGCAAGCCGGCACGGTAACTGATGATGATGATGAATATGGGGTGATTTGATAGATCAAGATTAAGAAACAAAATTGTATTAATGACCATATGTAAAGGGACTTTTTCTAAACATAAAGTGAAATCTTACATGTTGGTAAAATTTTCAGAATAAGCATTATGTAGAATGTTGATAGAAATATTCACTACACACCTTTAAAGGAGCTGCAATGCAAAGACATCTTTCAAGTGTGATTACAGCGGTGATCCATCCTGATATTCTGGTGAACGTTGTGTGTGGCATCCCGCTTGTCAGATGTTGAACTCAATTGGCCCGAAAGGCAGGTTCGGTGCTGAACACTGGAGTGAAACATATTTGTCCAGAAAGAGTTGCAAGGCATCCTATATCAGCGATGGCCAGTCCTATTGTGTTTAAGTATTTAAAAAAAACAATTCAGATAGTTGGATAAAATAACAATGTTAATGAATGATTATAATAGAAAGATAGTCAACCTATAGCTAGATGTTTGATGCGGTCAACAGCAGTTGTTGATTTTTAGTCGATTACGTAGTATTTCGTTTGATGCGCCAAAGCACGTTATAGATTTCATGCGCGATTACGTAGTACTTCGTTTGATGCCCCAAACACATCAAGTTGTTAGATTTACATTGCAGGCGATTACGTAGTACTTCTTAGATGAAGTGAGTCGAATACCTTTTTTGTCTAGGTTGGAAAATTATTAGTCGCCGAAACTACTGAGTAGTGCCTCTGTTGAAACTTCCAGAACATTTAATGGACTAAGATCACATGATGGAAACCACGGTAGCGTAATGGCTATTGTATTTATAGGCGCCTGGGTCGGCACTCATTTCCGCAGTGATAATGCAAAATTTTCGATGGCAACGGTTCCTAGTTGACCCTGATATTGAGTATCAGATAGACACTGAGAGGAAAAGGTCGGCCTGATGTTGGCCAAAACACCCCTCGTTTGCTGTTTGGGGAATACAAATACGGTCTAATTCCGTGATTCTCAAATACCCATGATGCACACAGGTGTTTACTTTGCATCCAATAGTGATACAAATGTTGGATTCTCGTTACACTAATTTTAGATATTTGTCTTTTTCATTTTACTTTGTTCAATAAGAGTATCATCTACACATATATGTAACGTTTGTAGATTATAGATTTTGACCATAATCTTCTATAATATATCCCATGTGCACTTGTATTTGAGAATGAATATCTCTATTGAGAAGTAGTTTTATCCAAAAGCTTAGTTGTTATTTGTAACTTTTTTTTTCATACCGATCAAATATTATGTTTGTTGAATATTAATGTAAAAGCATTGATGCTGGTTAATATTTTCTTCATCCTTTGCTCTGGGGAGGCATAGGGCACCCCAAGGCCTTCCATGCCCGCCTATCCAAGGCGATATTTTCAAGATCTATCCACTATCTTCCCATTGTCTTGAATGAGTCGATTTTTCGGGCCTTTCTTCATCGGGTGACAACCCATGAATTGTATTCTTTGTGGTTTCTGAGCTATCTAGATAACTAATATATACTGTGTCATTTCTAAAAACGGACATATTTTGTTCCATTAAAATTCACATGTGTTTAGAAAGAGAGAGAGAGACACATACACACACGCACACACACACACACAGAACGAGAGAGAGAGGAAAGACCCACATTAGAGGGCATGTTTCAATGAACCAGAGGAAGTAGATGGTCAAGATAATTAGCAGGATGGCATTAAATAAAAACGACATTAACAAAAAACGATAGAGAAAGCAAGATAAGTTACAAGATATGGATTCTCTGTCAGGCTGTTTTTTGATAAGAGAACTTTTCAATGGATATACTGCGTAACGAAAGTAGCAATGCATTCAAATATATTTTAGACACTTAAAGTTTGGTTTTGTTGTTGTTGGCATATCTAACGCATTGTGAAACATGGAATTTGCTTGCTTCTTTCTTTTTTAAAAATGATACATATATATATATAATCTATCAAAATAAATACGAACAGAACTATCCATCCACAACCCATTTCAGAAAAGAGTTGAGTGCACACAGACAAAAGGCTAACGACATTATTTAGGCATAAAGTTTAGGGTCAAGCGACAATTTAGAAATCAGATAACTCATGTCACGCATGACTATTGCTTTCCCGCACAGTTAAGCAACGGGTAATTTACTTTAAAACAACACACCATGCATAAACAAGATTATATTAATTCACAAATTGTATTTAACATTGCAGAATATTAGTATTGTTAACAGTTTTTATTTAAAAAAAGAAAAAGAAAAACAAAAACTATCATTGACGCCTATGTTGTGTAAAATTGCATAAATGTGTTCCGTCACATATATATAAAAATCAACAAAATAAATAGAAATATTTACCGAGATCTGATCCATCTTATGCACCGAAAGATACATAATAACAACAAACACTGATAAATGACACGTTTGGCTTCGAAATGTCTGACTCGTTTAATATATATAAAAATACTTACTAACAACAAATTAAACATTTAAGAAATGTTACCTAGAAGACTGACATTAACCGGGTCTTTAAAACCTTGTTTAACAAAGCATATTATATTGATGATATTGTAGTATGCCAAAAGATCAACATTTGGGACAGTCAGTAAAGTATCCATTGAAATACCACAGTTGAAACGTCATATGAAACATTTCCTATTATATAACCTGCATATGAAATGTTACCCCAAGAGACCGTTAAAGCTGATGAAGTGGTCCCAACATTTGAAGCAAAAAGTGGGTGTACGAGACACCATAAACAAACAAGCTAGCTCAAAAACGTCCCATAATATTCAACTAGAAGATATGTATTTATTCTGTTGAGTAGGTGTAATTCTTTGCAAACACGTTAAAGTTCACTGAATCATATAATTTACAAGTGATTTGTTATTCGTTTATGTGATTTCCTTAGCAGCAATTATTGTTCGACAAACCTCTGTTATTACCATTAATACCAGCATTCACTACATTTATATTCCTCATATTACTTGGGGTCAGCACATTAATGGTATTCATTACTGGTATAATGTTTGATAATTCGCAAAATAATGCCTATTCAGAAACATCAAAGACACCTTATTTAATATTTTACTCTTTCAAATGCGACATGTACGAGTATATTTAGTGATATATCTTGCAGAGTCGAGTACTTGCAATAATGAATAATTACTATTTTAAGCCAGCTCATGTCTGTTTCTACATTAATTATCTCATGTAGCGTTACATCTGGGAAAGTATAATCAAGTATATATATTTACTATAGTTATCACTTAAATTACAGTATTTAACATCTAACATCAAGAAATAGGAAACGATTTATTCCTTTTAAAATTTCTAACGTTCCTTCATAATTGTTGCAAATACTCTGATAGACATTACAATAATATATAAAACACGTCTATGAGATCATATTTCAGCTGTGTTACAATAAATAATGGAAATAGCATAGTGTTTACTGCATTTTGTGGTGTCTTATTTGTTGAGAAGAATAAGTTCAAATGTCAAAAAGACCTATGATATTTAAAAATTAATTATCTGGGAATTATCAGACGATCTGTGAATGTCTACTGTTTACACCGGGCCCAAATTGGACAGAACAGTGTTTTTTTCAGACTGCTGTCATGGGAGCCAAGTTCCGGAAGAGACAAGCTAATTGATGATGATGATGAATTGATAATTTATAAGTCTGGTATTTGATATCCGGGTAGCTTTGGGTTTTAATCACATGGGAGGGATTTTAAAAGACGGCAACGGCTCTTGGGGCCACCCAGTCTGTTGGGTTTATAACCATAGAAACACTTTGGCAAGAAAGCAAACTGGGGGATTTTGACAACATCTCTCATCATGCCCGTTGGTCACGGTAAACAAATACGGACATTGACCGTACTCATTTTAATATACATCATTTTTTTAAACTGTATTTCTATCACTGGTGTTGATTTGTTATGAATAGGTCAACTTTCTCACACTTGTGTTTTGTTTTATTTGTATAACGATATTCGTGTTGTGGGGTTCATTAGTTTAGTTATCGTAAAATAACTTACTGGGCAACTGTATCTATTAAAGTAGAACAGTCTTGATTGATTGATGATTGGGTAATACCATCATAATTGTACTCGTGAGCAACCAGGGCCCGATTTTCTTATAAGAATATCTCAGGCGCGGGCACAAACCCCCAGCACCGGGGGGTCCCAATGAAATTTTGAAGATGGTGAAGAATTTTTTGGGAATTTTTTTTTTTTAAAGTATTTTTTTATTTGAATTTTAAGAAGGGTTTTAGCCTGCTCTTTTTTGATTTTGAACTGCAAGAGGCATTTACGTGCAAAATTTGAACACAAGACCTTCAGTGTATCTTCCCGATAGCACTATGAATTATCTCACCTACACCGAGAACGGATCTCGGGAAATATTCCGGATGGCCCAAAGGGGAAAACCCAGATTTGACACTAGAGAGGCACCTTTTTTTAGGGAGTCTTACAATGCGAGTATGAAAAAGAAATAATCAAATTACATTTCTGACTATTTGAGAATTATTGTGATAACCTAGCATGACTACTCATCAATTAAATTTTCAAAAATTGAAAAAATTGAAAGCGTTGTTTATTTATGTCACAGTAAGTACAACAATTAACCAGTAATTTCAATATTGAAATGTTAATATATTAATTATTCTTCTTCTTTTCGTCACACGTAGGATTTGTTTTTGCGTGTGTTCTGGGCTTTGTGGATTGTTATTTTTGCCTTTTACAGGGTTCTGCATACCATCAACCATCTTTTTTGGGGATTCCCGCCTTTTTCCGATGTTTTGTTGGAAGACTTTTTTTAAATGTGGAGTTGGGGCATTCATTAAACACTTTCTCTTTGCCCCAAAGAATTCAAACAGGTTTTTCCAACTTTCTTCTTTTGCTGATGTTTGGGAACTTTTGGTGTTGTGGTAACTTTTCGCAGGGACCCTTTCCCCTGAGTTATTTTTGACGGTTTTCTTTTTGTGACGTTTGGTCAAAAAAAAGAGGTATTAAATGCTGTTGATCATATGTTGTTTTGCTGTCAGTGAAATTTTGGGGGTTTTAAAAATGGGGTTTGCTGGGGCTTCAGCATTTTTTTTTTGAACCAGCCCCACCTTCTATCTAGCCCCATTTTCGGAATATGTTTCAATATTTCTCTCTCAGATCGTTCGTCACCCAATTTATCATTCTTTTGTGATGTATAATTGGTCCACTGACAAGAACGGAGTGATCTACGTCGGTCGTTGGGGCCCCCATGGGCCCTACCCCCCGTCCAGTTCCAGAAACTTCGATTTACTAGGGAACTTTTCTAGGGTACGATCCTTTCTGCGACTAGTCGCCCGGATCTTGCCATTTCGATCAACTTGCCGTATATTTGGGCTTCGTGATCTACGCCACAGTGAGTTTGCTGTTATCCCCTTTTCTGACTATGAGGTTTTTCCCGGGATTATTAATATTTCGGGGTTAAAAACTTGTCCTCGGAGGGAGTCTTACCGTATAAAACACCGGTAAAGGATCGGCCTCGCCAATGTTCGGACCCGGACAGCCTGTCAGATCTTTACAGTGTCAACCTTACTTTTCCGTTCACTGACTTTGTTCCGAGTAAGGGAAAATTATCAGCCTTTTCTAGACGCGCGTTTACGTGGCAATTTGCATTTAGCCGGAAGACACCGGTTGGGCTGCAATAATAATGTAGTGGTCGTTTCAAACGACGCTAGCAGCGCAACTGAGGATTTTGGCTCGAACCATCACCCACCCAGTTCTTCCGGGGATGTTAGGTTGACGCAAGGTACTGCCCGGTTCAAGCTGAAACGCGTTACACACCCCCCTAGTTCCCGGGATATTTTTCGCACAGTACATTGCTCGTTTTCCGAAGGATTTCTATGCACTAAACACAACTTTTTGTTTTGCTCGTAAACCATGTCCGAAAATTATCTGCACTAGCCCGGTCGGAGACAGGTGCAATCTTCCCTCGTACCGACACAAGGGTAGACTGTTCTCCGTTCCGCATCTGACTTTTTTATTCTTGCCTCCGACTGTCAATGTTTGCCCCCTCCTTAGGGCTTGAGTTTCGCCCCATGTGGATACTCGTTTCGTCACTGGATGCACCTCTCATCCTTTCATGTTTATTAGTTTTCCATCGGCAGAGAAACTCGTAGTTTGTTGCGGGACCGTTGGCTTACACGTCGAGCTTGTGTATGGAGTCTCCTGCTCCGGGAATGGCGATTTGTTTTCGGTCCTTTCGGGGAGTGGGGCTTATGTCAGAGACGTTTCACGGCTGTTTCATTTTGTTCGGGAACTTGGGCAATATTTTGTTGGAATTTGGCCAGGAGACTCGTGCATTTTGTCTCGATGGACCTGCATTTCTTTTTCGTACTTGCACCACTACAACTACCATTAGTTCTCCCCGATCCCTGCCCCCATTAGCCAGACCAGAACCAAAGTCTGTTTCCAGGGCCACCACGAGGAGGTATGGGACAGGGTCTTGATTAGTGCCTGCTCACTAATCCTGACACACCACCTTATGCGCATTTGACTCCTTCCTAAGTATTTGAATTCTTTCACTTGGTTTATTGTGGTGCCATTTACATGGATGTTTAGTTTATTCTGTTTTCTTCCCATATTCATTATTTCTGTTTTATTGTTGTTGATTTTCATGTCAAGATTTATACAATTTTGGTTCAGGTGTCAATTGTTGTTGTAGATTTTGTTCACTTTGTGTATCAGGCACTGATCATCCTGCAAAAGCAGTTCATTTGTTTCGTCATTATCTGAATTTGACTCTTGAGCTATTTTATTAATATATGCATTAAGGAGTAGTGGTGAGAGGACACACCTTATCTGACATCTGATGTAATGGAGAACCAGTCGGTCATTTCTTCTGTTGTTCTTACTGTACTCTGGCTATCTTGATATAAGGCTATGATGTTACCTAATAGTTGCCCCTGGACGCCATATTCTTCAAGGATCTTCCATAATTTGCACCTGTTTACTCTATCGAATGCCTTTTCTGGTCTATAATATAAGATGTTTACTTTGATTGTATTCAACTGTTTGTTCGCTGATCTGTCTTAGTGTAAATATTGCGTCTGTGCAGCTCTTAACCCCCCTAAACCCAAACTGGCTATTGCTTAACTGGGGCTCTAATATTTGTCTTGCTCTTCGTTCCAATATTTTTGCAAACATTTTCCTGTATGGCTCAAAAAGAGATACCCTGTATGTTTCACATCTCTATTGTCTCCTTGTTCGTCCATATTGGGACTATAATAGCTCTCTGTCAGTCATCTGGAGCTTCTTGTGCTTCCCAAGCTATGTTTAAAATTATGGTCAGCCAGGTTATTGCTGTTGTTTTACATGTAAGTAGCATTTCTGTTGTAATACCATCTATCCATGCTTCCTTTTTTCTTTTACTTTGTTTTAGTGTCATTACAACTTCAGAGTCTAAAATGTTAAATTGTTGGTATTTTCCATGTTTCATTTGAAATATTGTTAAACCTTGTGTTTCGCAGTTGAACAGTTTGATGAAATATTATATCCATCTGTTTTAATATTTTGATGTTGGTAAGAGGTTTCTTAGACTTGTTATATATAATGGTGACTGGATTGAATTGTTCTTCTCTTAGTTTCATTGCTTATATAAATGTTATAAATATAAATATAAAATTGTTTGTTCTGTGCAAGTTTCCGGTGTGAGCTGCTGTCATTCTCAGATCGTCAATGACATCTTACACCCATCATCTTCTAGGTTGTCCTCTCAGTCTTCTTTCAGTCACGATTCCCTACAAATGTATAGTCAACTCTCTTTAATATCAAGCTGTTGCAGTACATTATAAAGAATACTAAATTGCATATACACAAGAGAAGGTCATAAACTCAAGTAAAATAACTAAACCCATGTTCGCAATATGATATATATTGAGAAATATTGTGTTAGTATATAGTACATCAAAATACAATGTGTGACTAGGTCAACATCACGCCGGTGGCCTTAAGGTCCCAGGTTTCTGTGTCATGCAATAGTGTCTGTAAAAAACGCCACCTCAATGTGAAATTGAACTGCGACACTTTTAATGAAGTGCACTAATAATTACGCTATCGTGACTCAATAAATCTAAGTAGCATATAGTCAATGAATGTCAGAAAGATGTTAGATTAGAAGTAGTAATACACTTATTTGGTGGCAGCTGCTGCCGCCGATACATATCAAATGCACTTATAAAGTAAGTATGCATCAAGTTTTGACAAACATGTCATAAGAAATTCATTGCAAGAGAACCCCACATTTACTTTATTAGCTTCATGACACGACTACATGCTAAGAATTATTATGAGAAGGGCCCCCAATCAAATTCAGAACAGCAATCAGCTATACACATTTTGATTTTTCTCTTTTAAAAATACAACTCAACAAATGCGGCATATGTAATGATAACATTGATAAAGTCGTGAAAGTAAAATCATACATTTTCTTGCGATTTGAGATTTCACCACGCATAAACTGAGTAAAATTCAAGAAATTTATTAACTTTTTAAAAAAACTTAAACATAGACGGAGAAAACTGATAAATAATCACAAACATGCAATGTCAACTGCATAAGAACTACCCACTTACAATTTAATATAACATATCAACCCTGCTATACAAGAAGTTCAGTAGTGATGAAAATAATTACATGAACTGTTATATATCTTCCTCTGTCTGCAGCTAACACAATTTATCGTACATATAAAGTATGTTTGATTGATTAATTAATTGTTAATACCATCATCACTGCACTTCGGTGAATCCCTCATGTGTTTTACGATCTTTTCTTACACAGGTGATGATGATGATGCTCGTCCATCACGAGTGGTGATGACCACACAATTTTCATCCAAGGAAATGTGTTGCGTTATGTTTGTTTGTGTGTGCGAAGATGACTAGTGAGCCTGTACTGGCTTGAAATGTTCTTGTACAGTGTGGGCAATGTATACTTGCACTTGTGGGGAGTTTTACTGCCTTTCTATTTTGACGTTTTGTTCCATCCGTGCTGTTTTACCTGCCACGCAAGCCGAAGAACAGTGTCGAAGAAATGTAGTTTTCATTATTACAAAGGTAGTTTTCAGCGACAGTGCATGAACTCTGCAGCATCTCGAAAGTTACAATGTAATTGGGAAGGTTACTTGTTTTGAATTATAAACGTTATGTTTTTTCACAATCGTTTTGATTTATTCAAATAATGTATGAAATGTTTTCATTGACACATACACGACTCAGCTGTTCTTGTGTACCACAAGTGCCGAATGATACATGGAGTGTACGATTGATGTGTACATAGCCTGCGTGTTGTCGTATTCTACTCGTTATTACTGAACTTCCTCCCTACACACATTGCATTTAAAACAAATGCATTTCATAGTCTTATACTTAGGATATCTTGAAGTGACAGATTAACAAATAATGATGTACTGAAATATGCTAGGATTCCTAGCATAGTTACCATTATTTGCAAAAGCCGTCTATGATGGTTGACGGTTTGATCCCACTAAAATAAAATTAGAGGAACTGATTTTAGCAAAAAGTAATGGTGTGGCAGCTTTTCGTTCGTTACTAAGAATTATGCAAGTGTCATTTGAAGATGTGACATCAATACACAGACTCGTGGAGGCTCACTAGGAACGGATCCACTTGGTAATAGGCTTTAAAAATGGTTTGGCACAGTAAGTCACGATAAGATAACTTAAAGCGTGTCCAGATTCACCATAAGTGTTACATTCATTGAATTTCTTGGCAAGCGTGATGATATCATCCTGATAATCATCTTCCTCATAGATACACAATAATTAATAACACATTTATATGATAACACAACAATTAGAATAATGGTTTTGAGAAATTGTGTATGGAATAGAATTGATGGACCTCAGTATTGATGGTGTTATTAATGAATGTGACTCAACTGAAGTTGTTACTACCCAGATAGTGTTTCCAATGACGTTGTTTCTACTGAAGGGCTCAAGTGGTTTTGTTTCTACCGAAGTGGCTTCTACTGACGTCGTCTCTGTTGATGATGACTCCTTTATTTGTAGCTTCAACTGTGTCAATTTCTCAATTTCTGTGTTCAAAATTTATAACTATCTAAAACGTTTCATTTCTCACACTAACTTACACAATGAACTCAAGAAATCGACGCGTTTTGTGATGTAACATAAATACTAAGTTTATATATATATATATATATATATATATATATAACAACCTATAATAAACATTGTTTTTGAGGGTCATTCAGAGTCATAACTGTTTGATTCTGAATACGACTTTGCTAGCGCATTTCCGACATGTTTGGTCGGATATTTTCGTTTCGTTGCCAAGCTACTGAGTTAGTGCGACACCGCTGTAGCTATGAATGTTACATGGGATGCTTTTTGCTGTATCAACCGTGCGTTTGTTGTGTGTTAGTGTGTATTCAGAAAATGGCGGACAACGGTTATGACGAACAAGCTCAATCTGACGTATGCAGTTATATTGCAAAGGCAGAAAGCTGATTTGTCATGATTGATGTTCCTTCGACAAGAATTGCAATTCAAGTGATGAACAGTTTGTGTTGCTACATTAGCGACGGCCATATTCATTTTATGCGGAGCAAGTTGCCTTTTGTGGCGGTACATGGCTGTTTCATTCTGCAATTAGTTCACACAGGAAACATTCCACAGTTTGCATTTCTGTGATTTTCATTGGCACAGGAACGGAGCAATTATGGGGTGACCCGTTCCAGTGAAGTTGGAACCGTACTTATGAACTATGAACTATGAACCCAGAGAACAATAGTAAATTACTCTCTTCTTCTTCTCCTTCTTTGCGTTCGTTCTTTACGACCAATTTGAATCACTTTGTGATATGTTTGATCTTTGCCAAGAACGTGTATACGTTGCACATTGGTTTAGTAGACCCCTAAACGCATAGACTTCTACACGTTTAGACATGTGCATCCGATTTCAGCCAAACCTCCTTAGTCGCCTTTACGACATGCGTGGCAGGTAACAGTGGTTCTATTCTTTACACCCCAAATTTGGGCCCCGGTAACCACTCGGGAGTAAATTACTCTGTTAAAAATAAGACTGTATGTTCATTATATAATTGAAAAATGAAATGCACAGATCAAATTCTTAATTTTAAAAAGAAAAGTACATTTCTACACAGAATATTTCTATATGAAACAAATATTAAAACCAAACTTGTGTTACTGTCAACATCAACATCTGCTGTACTAATTATGTAACAGTATTTTTGTATCTGATGATATGACTTTCTTTGGGAAAATTTTTTGTTTCAGCAGTAGTCGATTATATAGATTACTAATGATATGTTTGTATATTGCTTTATTTGGTCATTAGTTATTGGTTGCTGAACAGCTGAACATACTTAGTTTCAAATCGGACAGTCACATAGGTGCTTCGTGTTCACCAGAAGATGTTATAATGAGATGCATGATTATCCTTCCACGACTCTCTTTGTAAACACAACTCGAATGCTTCCAGTTATGTCTGTCTACTTGTTATTCCATGTACCTGAAATTTCTCTTTGGATTCAATATACGTTAGATTGTTCTCATCCAAAAAGAGGCAGTCGTTAAACAGAAGGGAAAACACCTTATCCATCATCAACTAGACGAGGATTATTTATGTTGATGCAAATGTGTCTTCTCTTTGCAACGAACACACACATGTCCAGGACAGTAGATCAACTTCAACCTATAGAGGTTCAAAATATAAATTGGTGACATTCACCCATTACCCACGCAGCATTGGGTTTTGAAGCTACTAAAGAATTAAATTAAGAGAATGTAATGATCAATTAAACAATGAAAACTTTGAGAACCATTGGAGGGCGGCATAACATTATCCATCATTTAATTGCAGAGAGACTAGAAATAGCTGCCTTACATGTTTTATCCCGCTATGTAGCTGATCAACCCTATGGGTAAATCCCAACCTGATATCCTACCACGATCCGCAGACCCATCTGTATAAAGTATAAACAATAGTAATATCTCTTGTGCTATCTGCCATAAACAGCTTAATTAAGTAGAATGATTCGATACAGGTATCAAATGCTGTAAATCCAAGGCTCACAATCTCCAAATGTGACACTTTAACACCATTTGAAAGTCTTATTCCGTCATCTCTCCATTCTTCAGTCTGATCCTGATACACGTTCAATCTTCCAACACTATCCTTTGGTAGCGTACAGACGGGACAGAAGCCTTAAGGATATGTTGATTCACAGTCGCCTCAAGCCTAACATCCAGAGTCATTTTGGCACCATCCAGTGGGCTGTCGGCGCTGCAACACTTGTGCTTATGTAATACAGACCCGAACGGTGTCTTTTCCAAAAGCCACGTTCGTTGTTGAAGACAGTTTCACGTGCGAGTCCCGTAATATTATCTATGCCATTATCTGCAAGCGGTACAACAAGGCCTATATTGGGAAACCGGCAGGAGACTCAGTGACCGATTCGCCCAACACTTGCGCGATATACGCCAATGCTCTGTGACCCTGTAGCTACCCATTTCAATGATACTGGCCATTCAGGGCTTGCGATGTCCAGGTCACAGCCATCCGATCATGTTCCCTGATGATCGTAGTCGATTTGCTCTGGAGAATCGGTTGATTCTTTGTATGGTACCTGCGACCACGCGGGCTCAACGTATTACATTCTTATGCTTCTTAGTACTTTCTCTTCCCATGCTTTGTAATCTCTATGGGTATATGTTGCATGTATTACATTCTTATGCTTCTTAGTACTTTCTTCCCATGCTTATAATCTATATGGTATATGTTGCATGTATTCAAGTTATATATTTACTAGATGTTTCATTGTTTCTTTTCTATTTCTAGTTTTTATGTGTGTTTTTGTGTTACATTTATTTCGTTATTCGTTTTTATTCCAGATTTTCCTTAGCTACGTTGGTATTTGGTCGTCCATATGTGTTTCATTTTAATTTGTCACTCCTGTTTGTTCGTTTGCTTGATAAAGGCCTTGTTGTCGAAACGTTGCTGTTTATCGTCACTGTTTATATTTTGTAAAACTATAGTACTTTGTTTGTACGTGTTTCACTATTTACCAAGTTTACGCAGTTTTCCCTATTTCGACACTTTAACACCACATGAAGAACTCACATAACTTATATTCGTAGTATTGCTGATTAACAGAAAGAATGAGATGCGCCAAAGGATAGAACGCACAGCATCTACATACACAACTCTCGTTATGTGTGTCCTACCTTGGTAGGTGGTACATTCCAGAAATGGATTCTAACTTCAATTACGCACATAACAGAAAGATGAAACACATCTAATAATATTGATACCACGGTTTGAGGTTGACTACTATTGCAATTGTGAGGCCAGCTTTCACATTTCTCTAATCTCTACGTTTCCTTCCAAGTGTAGAGATAACATTTCGATATCATATCTCAGATTCATTCTTAATAAAAACATATCACGGACTAAGGTGTTGAAATGTTTCAAGAATGCTATTGTCCTTTTTATCTGATTATCAATAAAAGCATAATATGTACTGTCTTTAATGCATTTTCCCCTTCATCGCCAACGACTTCTAAACAGTTCACTTCACTTAATGAATGTCAGGTATAATTAACTTGTTGGCAAGTGACCAGGACTAAATTGTGAATCTACATATAATGTTTAGTCAAGTTTTATGAACACAAACATACAATTTTTAATCAGTACTGAAGAAAAATATGTATGTATTTCTATTGACCAGATGCTGATACTATTATCACAGGTCGTCTCTCTCGATCATCACAGAAAACTAGGACTTGAGTGAAGCACTAAGATATTACTCGCCCCTAAAAACATTTGCTTCATGGTTTCCTTAAGGCGTCCTCATTTCTGAAATCAATTGATAGATTTTATCAGATTGCATACGTTTCTATTAGCATGTGATATCTATGAAATGTCAATGATGTACATGTTATGTGGTAGCAAGTATATGTGTTTTGAATTGGTAGAGAATAACACAAACCTTAGAGACAAACGTACAAGAATGTTACTCAGTCTTGCAAAAGTAGCAGCGCCCATGATGACTACGACAATGCGAATTTTATGTTAATTTTGATACTTATTGGTTTCCGAATGAGATTTCGTAATGATGACATATCCGTAACAGTCGACCGAGAATGACCAACTGATTGAGCAAGCGTTAATCTGTGTATTTTCCAGACGTGCGTTTACAAACATTTAAAGTGATACTATATCTCGTTTTCATAATTACATCAATTCATCAAATAGCGGACATTTACCAACATTGTTAGAAAAGCTATCACAAAAATTGTGAGAGAATAGCACGTTGACCATCAACAACATGATTACAGTGCATAGAGCATACTTGATGGGCGCCCTATGTTGAAACAGTGAATCATGAACCATTGATAGATCACATGATCGGAAACGGGGATCAAATCATTCCACATGTATTGCCTGAAATGTATACTGGGCTCTACTCGCTGACATATAACAATCGATGATATTTATGTTGCCGTGTTATCATTATATCTTCTACAACTCACTTTCTCATTACACAGCTGAACAATGATGGTTGCCTATTTGTCATGTACATGATTAATTTATTCTCAAGTCTACTTCCTCGCGGGAATTATTCTTTTTTATGGTATAAAACTCTCGCATGTTATTGATGGTATCTGCATTGTTTTATAAGCTATCTAATCCCTTTAAGTTCATTGCTGCAGATATCACCCTCATCCATCTATCAGTTTTGTTAGCCTTCATTTTGAATTAGTGACTTTTCGTATACATAGGTCTACGTTAATATTATATTTGTTTCGTTTCTTTGATCTCGTGATTTCTTCTTATTCATATTTTTGTATGTGACATTTATGTCTTTTTCTGCCATTATTTCAAATGGCCTTGAAATATATTTTATTAACCTTCGTGATGGTGGTACTTAATGGTAGCACAATATATTTTATTAACCTTCGTGATGGTGGTACTTATGGTGGTAGGCCTATACGCAAATTATATATTACCTACTTGTTTCTCGTTCTCCATTCTCCACTATTGTCATCTTTGTTGTACCCACAGATTCGTCTTAACATTCTAATGTCTGTTATAAGGTTTCATTTTGTTTTGACGTGTTTCAAGTTTCGGATAAACAAGTAACATTTTATTGTGTTACAGCTGTGTATATAATGCTCTTGATGCTACTAAACAGACATTTAGGTTTTAATACTTGTTGTAGGGTAAAGTATACATTATTATTGCCTTAATGCATATTATACGCTTTTCTTCTCTCATGTTAGAGGTATGGAGCTATAATAACATATTAGTTAAATATATTAAATAATCCCACATAATGTCAATATATAGATAGAGAGATTACTAGAATTACTCATATACATATTCGCATATATTGGTTTGTAGTTGCACACACATTAAACAGTGATAAAGTCATACTCTAAATATTGCTAATAATTACAAGATAATTATTGCTTTCTCATGACTCGTTTCACGACACTTATACTATTTTTTAAAAAGCAATCTCTATCTGCTAATGTGAAATTACATCTTGTTTGTCTTCACAAAACAGTGGCCACATGAATTATGAATTATAAATAATAATCTACAAAAGTGGGGGACAATAATGTATAATTAATGTAACACTAGATAATAAAGAAATTACTAGTATCTGTCTGTGTTTGTTAGTATACCATAACATATGAGTGTCATTTATGTGGCAAAATGTGGATAGCAGCTCAATGAATTGTCTATAATTAGAAAACTGTTGTATAACACTATAAGCAACATGTATATCGATCTTCAAACATAAGCTCTGAGAGTGAGTGCTATGTTATCGATTATATATATATTATAATTACTAGTTGACATTCATGGGTCTACATAATTACACATTCATGTATTACTTATATTCTACATCCTATATTTTCACTTCCATTTTGTAACAATTTAGACTGATGTTGCATTGAGATTTTCTAAATACATTTTAGTTAATTTTGATATTTCAATATTATATTTCCTTTAAGTGTCAGAAAAGTATTTTTTGAAAGTGTGTTGTGCAGTTCTACAAATTAAATGGAATGATGGATAACTTAGTATATATTATGGTATTCAGTCAAATATCATATTATATGTAATGGTAAATTACTTAATACGCAAGTGACACATTTATGAACATATTTGTGCAATTATTTCTAACAATCATAAAATGTATACTTTTAAATTGCTGCTGCAATGTGCTAGTTTCTTTTCTAATGACATTTGTAATGTTAACTAATCCTAGTCATTCTGTTGCAAACATTGGCCTTTCTTTCTTCACTAAAAGCCAAACTCAAAATAAAATTGTATTCGGTTTTAAAATCCTGTTTACGTTTAAAAACGATTCGCAATCTACATTACTTCATATTTAATATCACATGTGATAACATACACCAGGTATATGTGAAATATTATCCTTGTAAAAACGAGTCTCATGACTTACACAAAATCAACGATGATAAAAAACAATGCAAATAACAATAAATAATGTCAAATAAAAAAGATATTGTTGGTAATGATTACCAATATAACGTCTGTTATAAAATTAACAACAGTTACTAGAACAAACGTGCATTGAATAGTCATTTATTTTATATGACCGTTCTTGGTTATTCCAGATTAATATTTGGCTAGTGTGGTATTGTGAAAACTTATCCGCTTGTTTCTGTCACCAACAAGCTCACCCCTACGTTTCTTTTCAAAAGATTATGCACCTCTGTGAAATGTTGTGCTGCATATAACTCGGTTATCAATCAGCTAGTTTCCACATTCGGTGGGACTCATAAACAGTTATAAATTGAGGACTTGCAGATATCCTTAATACACAGACTCACTAGATTTGATTCTTCGTCTACAATGTTTATTTTTATCTTGACTCACACTATCTTTCATAATTTGCCTAATGTACCTAAGGAACCATTACCTTCCAAATCTGATCCAGAGACACGTTTAGTCTTCAGTTTAGGATGGTTACAGATTTATTTTATGACTATATATTATGTCTGCAGTAATGGAAGTCTGAATTTCTTCTCTACTTGTGTATGTTTTGTTCGATAAGGACATGTTGGTAGAAATGTCGATGTATATTGTTTTTGCCAGTAATTTTCGGAGACAGACACACAGGACAGGTCTATTCTATCGCCATCGCGCCGCTTGTGGAAATGTGAACTTACACACAACATGGCGATGGAACAATAGTTGTAGCGTGACTACAACACATCAACGAAAGCGAAGTTTAACTGAAATTTACTCAGTAGTTTCTGAATACACACTACTGAAGTATAAAACAACTATTATCTGCTTTGAACTAGTTAAACGGCTGCAAGATCCTATCAATAGAGATGTGAAAACGTCATTAAGGCCTATGGTCATACTGTGTTATTTACCCAGTATGTACTATTTGTAATTGCTACACACACTGCCTTGTGGAGAGGGGCTCGGGGAGAGCCAAAGGCTAGGGAGTAAACCCTTATCAAAATTCCCACTGCCTTGTGGGTCAGCACGGTAATGCAGAGGGCTAGAGAAGTAAACCTTGACCAAAAATCCGGAGGGAGGGACCCTAAGGCAGTTGATGGTTAGTGTATTCCTTGCTATCTTCTGGCATCTCCTGCAAACCTGCTGGATTCCAAACGTATAGACTTTGTCTTTCCTTTGATAAAACAGTAGGGTAGAGAGGGGGTTTGTGCAAAATGGGCAAGGCACATTCTCCATATCAGCTGCCCAGGCTAGGCACAAAGAGAAACGACACTTCATCTTTTCTTTCGGCTCGAGCACAACACGGTAAGCAACAGTTACAGAGACACAAGACAAATAAACCTCTTAGATTTGGCACATGGAACGTAAGGACCATGTGCCCCGGACTTGTCAACCTAGACCCGACGAAAACAAGACATCAGGAAAACAGCTGTTATAGACAGAGAACTTGAGAGACTGCAGGTAGACATAGCCGCGCACAGGAACCAGGCTTCCAGACTGTGGTTCAGTAAAAGAAAAGAATTACAAATTCTTCTGGCAGGGCCTAGCACCAATCAACTAGACTGTATGGAGTCGGCTTTGTCGTGCACAATAGACTTGTGAAAGCTATTCATACACCAGTAGCTGCATCAGAACGAGTAATATCACTACGACTCAATGTAAAAGTGGACTCCTAAACATCGTATGTGTCTACGCACCAACCCTAGCAGCGTCTGCAGAAGATAAAGACAAGTTTATGACTCATTACAGAATGTCGTTAATTCATTTCCAGTAGATGAGCAACTGTTTATATTGGGCGACTTAAATGCACGCATAGGATCTGATCACCAGTCATGGCCAGTATGCCTGGGTCATCATGGCATTGGAAATATCAACGATAATGGTCAAAGACTGCTTGAATTTTGCTCCAAAAACAACATGTGTGTGACAAATACGTTTTTTCTGTCAAACACAGACACAGGGTGTCATGGTGCCACCCAAGATCAGGTCACTGGCACCAGCTTGATTTTGTACTCACACGCAGACAACACATCAACACAGTGAAAATCACAAGTACTTTCCACAGCGCGGACTGTGATACAGATCATGCACTAGTTATCAGCAAAGTCAAATACTTCCAAGGAAAACCTATTCAACAAGAAGACCACCCAAACCCAAAGTCAGCGTCACCAAAATGGGGATGACAGAGAATAGGTAGACTTTCAGAAAGGCGTTTACTGCTCTGTGTGAGAATGAAATGGAGAATGAAGTAGACGAAAAGTGGAACATTCTAAATCTAACATATTGACTGTGCATTGACTCATTTGGCACAAGAAATTCTCCAACAAAGACTGGTAGAACAAATGAAACAACCCTAAGCCCTCTACTTGAGGAAAGAAAAGAGCTCTAATAAATCACAAAAATAAACCTCAAAAGTTCAAAGGACCATTCGACACAAAAATCAGTATTGCAACGAGAGTCAGGAGGTGTCAAATGAATACTGGTCAAATCTGTGTTCTGCGATAAAAAATGCTGCAGATATGGAAACACCAAGGCAATGTACGAAAATATCAGGTAGCTCTGGGACCAAACAACAAAATTGCACCACTAAGATCAGAAACAGGTGAGCCAATAACAGATATGACCAAACAGCTCGAAAGATGGGTGGAACACTATTCCAATCTTACTCTGTGGAGAAACCAGCACACCCAGTCCTCGATCAGATCATACCGAAACATCATGACCAAACCGAGCTGGATACCAAACCCACGGAGCAGGAACTATCTGAAGCAATCAACAAACTTTCAAATGGCAAGGCATCAGGACTAGACAACATTCCTGCAGAAATCCTCAAATACAATAGGAATGTCCTGCTGCCCCACCTCTACAATCTCCTTATTCAGTGCTGGAGAGAGGAAACACTTCCTCAGGACATGAGGGATGCAAAGATAGTGACACTCTATAAAAAAAAAGGGGGATAAGGGATTGTAACAACTACAGAGGCATCTCCTTCTAAGCGTAACAGGCAAAGCTTTGCACTAGTCCTAGTTTCAAAACGACTACAGAAACTGGCGGAGCGTGTTCTTCCAGAGTCACAATGTGGATTCAGAGCTAGACGGTCAACAACTGACATGATATTTACCCTTCGACAGCTACAAGAGAAGTGCAGAGAGCAGAGCAAGCCTCTATGTATTGCTTTTGTGGATTTGACTAAGGCATTCGACACAGTCAGCAGGCCAAGTCTTTATAAATATTGAAGATATTGGTTGTCCCCAAAGTTGCTCCATGATTGTTTCCTTCCATGAGGGCATGAAAGCCAGCATACAGTTCGATGGCAGCACATCTGATAGTTTTGAGGTTAAGAGTGGAGTCAAGCAGGCTTCCTTGCCCCACTCTCTTGGTATCTTCTTGCAGTCCTTTGAACCACGCCTTAGGGGATGCTGATGGTGATGTTTTCATCCGCACTAGATCTGATGGTTCACTGTTTAACTTGGCTAGCTTAAGAGCCAAGACAAAAACGACGGAAATACTTCTCAAGGACCTCCTTTCGCTGACGATGCTGCCTTAGTCGCCCACAGTGAGACCACACTGCAAAGTCTAATTAATAATTTGTCAAAGGCATGCGACCTCTTTTCTCTGACAATAGTGTCCCCAAAAACAGTTGTATTATGTCAGGAGGTAAGACATCAAACATCACTTTAAATGGCGACCATCTAACACCAGTGCAAAAATTCTGCTATCTTGGGTCCACGGTCACTGCCAGCCTTCTCTTGACGAGAAATCAACGCTCTATAGAGAGCTGCCACACATTAGGCAAACTATCAAAGCGAGCGTGGGACAACAAAATTGACATTGCAGACGAAGACTCAAATATATCGAGCCTGTGTAATTAGTTCTTTACTATATGGCTCAGAAACATGGACACTCTCAAGACACGAGAGGAGACTTAACATCTTTCACCTTCGATGTCTCCGCAAGATTATGAACATCAGGTGGTACGACAAGATAACCAATACTGAAGTACTACAACGTGAAAATCTGCCTTCCATCATGGCATGCCCCAGCAGTAGACGACTAAGATGGTTGGGACATGTGAGAAGAATGGAAACTTATCGCATACCAAAACAAATGTTGTTCTGTGAACTTTTGGAGGAGAAGAGGCACCAGGGCAGACCACTGCTCAGATATAAAGATGTTGCAAAGCCTCAATGAAAACTTTTCTATAGATCCCAGCACATGGGAGGGACTAGCTGATGACAGAGTTGTGTGGAAAGCCAAATTACGGAAGGGCGCAGAGTCTTTGAGAAGAGACTTATGTACGAGCTGAACAACAAGAGAGAAAGGAAACTCGAAGTTGTCACAGTAAAACACTTGCCTATTGACCGTCTGTAAAGATGAAAAGGGCCATATATACATATATTGTTTTTGCACTTGATAAAACTACATTTCTTGGTTTTACGTATTTCGTCCATGCTTAATAATACATAATACTTATTTTACAAATTAAAAAAAACGTATTTATATTTGGGACATAAATTACCAAGTCATTAAAACTGCACCAGTAAACATAGATGTGTTTTCATTTGAAAGCTCAAATGTCGTAGAATAAATTAGCGTATTTATAATGGGAAGTACATATATTGTGAGATTGTGAGCATCAGTGGTACTGAAAATATTTGAACTTAATAAGTAAAGTGCATGACATATGAATTATTCAGCACTAATATAATACAACCGACTGATTTCTACACAAGAGTACGGACGATCGAATAGTACTTAGTCAAAGTCTTATACTAGTATTTAAACAGTCGTGTTTTCATTTAGACATTGAAATCTAATTAACACAATGTATAATTAGATCAACTAAAAACGAACGATGTTAGAAAGAACTGTTACAGTTTCCATGAACAATGTAAACAACTTTTCAAATAATCATTTACCATCGCTACCAATTTCAACTATAGATACAAATAGCTTATCAATAAGCTCTGAAGTTTTACATATTTTTCTGTGGGTTGTATTTGCTGTACTGTGTCAAGTGATTGACATATTTGGTACAGTAACTAACATCATCAATATCATATGTTTTGTGAAACAAGGATTCAACGATCCGATCAACGTTAGTCTAATGGGTAATAATTATAATTGATTGAATGTCACTGTCAACCTGTTACAACCTACTTATTAACAGTCGAAAATTTCTCGAATTTCGCAATAAAGTTTGTCTCCTGGCGTCTTTTCTTTCTTTAAACATTTACCTTACGTTTCAATGCTGCTTTATGATTCGTTGATCATTTTGATGTGAGTAAGCTCAACATACAACCACCTCTCTTTTGTTTATAAAGAGTTGTTACTAGTTGTTGAACAAACATTTCTCGGATTTTAAAGCTACTCCTGAGTTCGTTCCATTTTATGTTCAACAGACATCTAGTGTCTAATGCATTTAACCTACTTTGGATATATTTATTAATTGTCCACATCTTGCTCGCATATTTTAGGATTGAGGCAATATCCGATTTGAAAACTCACAACCTAGTTTTTAAACTATATAATTTGGAGGTCTATATTTTATTTAGGTTTGTAAAGCTGATGTTGCTTTGACATTTGCTAGCAATTTTTTTTTTTAAAATCCTGTCCAGTCAAAATTGAGATCCCAAATAATTCAGCTGCTCTGTTTTTAAAACGAAGAATTCATCTCTCTGTTCCTCAAGCGTCCAGCTCTACTTGTACACGTTATAATTATAAACTTCTTAAATCTCTGGATTGATTAAACGTCAGTTTTAGAGTCGTCATCCAACAGTAGATCGTCAAGAGACAGAAGAACATCAGCATTATCCATCCTAAACTACACAGCAATTTATTTCTACAAGATATATATTTATATCAAGTAATTTACGTAAAACAACGTACTATTTTATGTTGAAAAAAGTTTAAAATAAGTATACCTATTTATAGAAACGTATACAATATATTATGTAAGATTTATAGAAACGTATAGATTATATTATGTAAGATTTATAGAAACGTATACATTATATTATGTAAGAATCTTGTTTTATATTCAGGTCTGGCAATTTCTGACATGGGTTGTTTAATAACACTGATCTGGACAAACATTTGTCTAACCCCAGCTTTCACTGCAGCAGATTTACCTTTTGATTCGGAACAATTTCAATACCTGACAGGTACCTGGCCCCACGTGACATTTTCCCGCGTGAGCAGCTGGATCACAGCGTTGATAACGTTAAAAGATGTTTGTGTATTACAGCTCCATTAAAGGTAAGACTACATATTCATGATTATTATGTGTTTTGTCATTTTATGTTTTTTCTTTTCTTTATTTCCGAAGTCTGAAAGTAGTTTTAAAATATGAAAAAATTTAAAATCGTGGTATATCATTTACATGAAGTAGCCATCAACCAAAGTAAACGAGTCGTTGATTTTTATAGGCACCACTTATACGTTCAGTAGTTTGTCACTGCTTTCTGAAAGGTGAGGTATATTTTTACCTTTCGTAAAATCCTAGGAAACGAATTTGTTCCAAACTGCCTGCCGAGGAATTTGAACCAGGTACGCTTGGGTTGTAATCGAGCTCACTATAGCTTAAGCTACAGACGCCCACTTTTTCCTTTTCATTATGTTATAAGTCAGAAAGTAGTTTTTACGATATACCTTCATCATTATTGTCCTTACATTTGATTTTTGCTCACTATTGTCTATTGTCTATTCCCAGGTGGAAGATGTTGTTGGCTGTCCACTTGTTGTTAGCATAGGGATGGGAGCTTTAATTTACGTTCTAGGCCAGATGAGTCGCTCTTGTTGTGTTGTATCCGTGTTTATGTAGTGTAGTCTTGATATTGTCTGCCATCTTTTTCTTGGTCTTCCCTTAGCTCTAGTACCCGATCTCGTTTTATTGTATGCTGTTATTGGTGGTTGGTTGTATTTCATTTTCATTAAAATGTCTAAACCACTGCATGTTTGTCCCTCGATGTATTCGATGCATGAAGCCATGCCACTCCGCTTCTGATGTCCTCATTTCTTAGTCTGTCTTTCCTGGTGACTTCCACTGCCTTCCCCAAGCATTTCCATTTCACACGTGGTGAGCTGTCTGTGGTGTGTTGCTGTAAGAGACCAAGTTTGGCACAGGTAACAAAGTGTTGGTAGGAAAATACTTTTATCATCTGTCTTTTCACTTCCATCTTGATTTTTGGGTGTTGTAGTAATGATGCCAGCTGGTAGTCCACTGCATTTGCTTTTTAACACCTTGTCTCTATTTCTCTGTCTAGTTTTCCGTCCTCTGTGAAAATGCTGCCTAAATATTTGAATTCAGAAACTTGCTTTACCTGGTGTTACATATTTGTATGTTTGCTTGGTTGGTGTTCAGCTGATTTTATGGTCTCGGTCTTTTTTTTATTGATTTTCATGTTGCACTTCCTACATACTATTAGCAATGAATTCATGTGATGTTATAGCTGATCTTCATCTTCATAGATTAAACTTTGGTCGTTGCAAAAAACAATTGTTGATTTGATTGTTTAATTGGTCGTCGTGATCATTGTCTATATCAATAATGTCTTTTTCGCACTGTGTCTCTTTCACTATTCTGCCGATATATATGTTGAAGAGAAGAGGTGAGAGCACACAACCCTGTCTTACTCCTGATTTTGTTTCGAATGAGTCTGTCATTCCGTCTGTTGTTCTTTCCACACTGTGGCTATTTGTGTCTATTGCTCTGATATTGTCTAGCAGTTGTCCCTATAATGTTTGCTCACTATAATGTATTATGTCAAACATGTTCTATATTATTGGTATATGTACAGACGCACACACAATTCTCTTAATGTGGTGGCTGCTATTGGTTTTATTCGGTAAAGGGTTATGCCTGTTATGCCAAGTTAACGGCGCTAATCATTTGACATAGACTGGTCAAAACAAGAGGTCGCGTAGTGTAACTATGTGAATATCATAGTGTGTGTATACTGTCTTATTATAAGCTTCTGTAGTTTGTTTGAATAAGACTTATAACAAAAATCTCAGTATCAATGTATCTTGGTGGGTTATTGTTTTTTTATTTTGGTTTTTTTGGGGTGAGGAGAGGGGATGGGGGAGTGGGTAGACACCACCGTTCTGGTTTGATATTTGTCTTTTGGTTTGTTATTTTACTACCTAAGTTAATGATATATTTTTTCACTACAACTGCTAATTATTTTCTGCTTGTCATTTTCTAATTTTACATATTTTTTTTATTATTTGCATGATAACAGGTTTGTTGTCGACAAATGTGTTCTTTCCACAGTTTTACGTCATATTTCTTGTTGGTGTGAGTTTGATATAAACTACTACCAGAATCTGAAACTATTATCAAAAACATGTGAACGGAGATTTTTAGTTGTTAAATTTACAATAATTATATCTATATACAGGTGCATGACAATAAAACAATTTCAAACAATTATATTTCAAATAAAGTGAAAGTTGCAATTCTGTGGAAGGTTATGTTGTAATATTTGTTTCTTTCTTTTTTTTTTTAAAGAGATGTTTATTATGTAAACCTCGATGTTGCTGATAATTTACTGCATATAAATTACTAGTAGAAAATTGATTAATAAATGTTGATAATGTATGACACCTGAATTTCAACTTTTAAAATATTCTGCTTTTTTGTTCTAAAGGTGAAGAATATTGTGACCACAAAACGAGTGACTATTCTCATTGTCAGTATCTTCATTATCCTCATATTCAGTGTGACCCCTATCTACGTGGTCAACAGGCTACAGTTCAAATTTTACCCCAGTAAAAATAGAACACTTCTAGGTCTTGTTTTTACCCCAGACCGTGAACGAGTGGAGACTATTTCTTTTGTGATTAACAACGTTTTCGTTCCATTCAGCGCTTTCGTAGTTATCACTGTCTGTACGATAACACTTGTGATACAATTAAAGAGAACAAATAAATGGCGGATGAAGTCAATGGCTTTAGATCAAGTTGATTTTGCTTTCAAGCGAAATCAGAAAGTAGCCAAAATGGTTGTAATGATATCATCATTATTTATTATCTGTTTTATCCCTTTTGGTTTAATTTTTATTGCCATGTCTATTGAGCCTGAACTTTCTCTTACTGGTAAGCATTTGTATTTGGTTATAATATTAGGAGGAATTGGTACAGTTTTGGAATCTATTAATTCCTCAGTTAATATATTTATTTATTATCACATGAGCAGTAAATATAGAAACACTTTAAGACTTTTGCTGGGAAAGGATACTAATACATCTGGAGATTGATGAAATGATTGAAAAATGTGTCTTGGTGTACTATTTTTGTTCATTTAAGAGATACAATTCATATTTCATCAAGCTTGACGTCGCTTAACGACATCTGAACCAAGGGAACTATAATATTCAGACAAGAATAGACTACTAGAGACTCCGTTACGGAATTACGTTATTCGAGCGTTTAGTTTACAAATATTTAACGACAAAGAAATAGCTTGATATCATAGGCTCGAAGAATTTAATAAATATGATATATTATTTGTACGTGCATTTGACATTGTACGTGCGTCCAATATACTGTACGTGCATTTGATTTCAATGTTGCTGTTTCTAAACTGATGTTGTAGGGTGATTGATTTAGTTGTTAAAACCAAAGCAATTGTCGAGTTTCTATGGAATGTTTTGTTGAAATAAAAACTGCACAAAGCTGTGATCGTCCACGATGTCGATGAAGAAGTATTGTAGACGAAAGAGAATGAGTCAGACCGAAGTACAATGATGCTGGTCAGATCATACAATCTATCATAGTGCAGGACTACGAGTAATTATGACTAAGGAGTTCTCACATAACTTTTGAAGAGCAACGTTAATACAAATTTCAGCAGAATGCAAATATGAGAAAATCAAAAACAAATTGACAGGAAAAAACTAAAAGAACTAATGATAAAATGATCGAAAACATTAACCTTCAACCGCTTGTCAGGGATGATAAACTATTGTTTTTCATAACAAAGTAGCATCAAACAATCTAACGGAATATGATCAATTGATTTTGATATATATATTGATATATTTTGATATATATATATTGATATATTTGATATATATATCAGTTGAGTTTGATATATATATTACAGGAACACATTTGCAAACATGCTTACTTGTTTACTTATTCCTCGCTGCTTCAGGTGGAGCTTAGGATCTCAGAGGTTGTTCACCAAATATGTCCGTCCTTTAATAACTTGAGTTCTCATACCTAGTATCTTGACGCAAATTGAAAGAAACAAATTGTCGGGTACCCCCGGATACTTCCTGCTGATTGCTGACAATGGAGGCAACTTCTCGCTGTTTATACCTCTGAGCATAGGACACGTATGGCAGAAGTAAAGGACAAGATTGTCTATAATATAATGCTTTGAAGGATAGAATACATTGTTCAGATTATATAAATTTAGCTTATGGGATCACTCTGTTGACAAGCTTGTTATTGTACTATATAGAAGAAAGAATAACAAAGGCACATAATGCCTCTCAACTGTTCAGTATAGTCCATCGTCTAGTGATTTATCACAGATACCAGCCCGCGTGCCCAGCGTGTTCGTAGCGCGTTGGACTACGGCTGACTAGTCCTCTGTAAGTGCGAGTTCAACTCCGCGGACTGGCAGAAAAGCTACAGGTTCCCAGATTTACGTGTTCGTGGCACCTGCCGAAGGGTTACGATGTCCATGACACCGAGCCGAAGAGCTTTCAGCTCAAGTGCTTCTGGATCGGAAAAAAATCAAGATACCTTAATACTTCAAGTGTAAGATGGTTAGTTAAAAGTTGATCATTCTGTTGCTAATTAGCGACATGTATTTTCCTAATTTATTGTGACCAAATAAGCATTAAGTTTGTCTTGTGTGTTATAATTGATATTATAATGCAATAAAGGCGTATAACTGATTTGATTGCAACGGTTTCAAATACTACTCGGACCTGCGTCACAGAAATAGTACGCACCCTGCTGAGATTACTGCACAAAGCAATAATGCTGTAGCTGCAGAAATAATATAAGGAGTCTCATGACTTAAAAGTGCACTGGTGCACTAAACGTGGAATCGAACCCAAGACCGATAGAGCGCAATGCAAACGTCTTGACCACAACGCCACAGATACCCACAAATTGAGCTCTGATCACTTTACATCATATGCAACATGCAATATTGAAGGTTAAGATAATACAATATATAAACCACAGACTAGAGATGTGGACAATAAAGATAATAAGAAAGAATAGAGAAACTTACACTGTTTATAAAGTGAAATTAAATATAGGAGCAATCACAGTGAGATAAGTATATATTGTATACATCAGCATCAGGTAGACTGAACCAATGATATCGGACCAAGAAAGAAACAGCAGAGGGTTTAGTGAATTCTAATCAGAACAGTACAGAGATTAGATACTTGTAGTCATGGACTTTTATGTCGAAACGGTATACATAGTTCAACATAGATTGATAGAGACTATTACAACTAAAATAGACCACAAGAATGTTTACATTTTAGTGTATGATCACCATGTAACGACTGTAAGCTCTAAATGACATACATTCAATAAAAAAACGAAAAACTGGGAATAAAAACGAATAACGATTTTCATTAGAAACGTTTGTTTTTGGTCGTCCATTTGTTTTTTAAATTTGTCACTCCTGTTGTTCGTTTGCTTGATAAAGGCCTTGTTCGTCGAAACGTTGCTGTATTTTGTCATTGTTTTTGTAATTTGTAAGACTACAGTACTTTGTGATTACGTGTTTTATGAGAACATAGAAACTCATCTGCAAAGTGAACGCATTACTCGTGTACGAGTCACAAGTATGACGAGCAACTAAGCAGGTTATCATCAGAATTATAGTTCTTATTAACAGTTGCCTGAAGAAAATAGCATGCATACATTGACTAAAGATAACCACTAATGAAGAGTTATTGCGAGTTTGACCAAACATAAACCACAGGTCAAACGAAAATACGCAAATTAAGGAACACATGGAGAAAAATGTCAGTATTTACTGGTATCGTCTGATCACACCATTACTATTATGGAAATAGTCCAGATATTTGAGTACGGAAGTTAGATTACACGTAATGTCACTGCTGTTATCTTGTATAGCTTCATCAGATAACCGTTTGTATGCATAAAAAGAAAGGCAAACATATATCCCATTAACTCATAAATTGACCTTGAATCTATATGTCAAAATATTCTAGCAGACTACTTGACACTGGAAGTCTACGTAGACTGCTTACATCAATTTTGTTGTAAACTTAGAACATGTGCTTGTGGAGATGCATCATTTCTATTAGGAAGTATCAAACTGTAAACACTTTGCATTAGCTAATATTCTTCTTCTTCAAACGCTTCATGTCGACCACTTGTTAACCAGTCTTTGTGATTTGTCATGTGATCTGAGCCTAACAGGGGATTGTACGTTGTGCTAGGTGTGTGCCTCAAGTAGGTCAGCACATCCGATGTCTGCTATGCTTTTAAGTTACTGGGGTAGTTTCCTAGGTCCTACATCAATCGCCTCTTACGATATGCCTTGTTGGTCGCAGTGGTACTGTTTTTGCTTCCTTGCGGGTTCTGGCACCACACGTGCGAGCTAACATTGATATAGAGAGCAGATGTATAAAGTCATATATTAATAATAATGTAGCAACAAACTTGTATGGACACAGTACCAATCTCTCTTTATTAAAACGTAATTGATTTAACTAAAAACATTGTTTTCAAGTAATTAGTACCACAATGTTAGTTGTAAACTGAAATGGTTTAGCTGCATTTGTCTGGCCAAAATAATTTTAAGAAAATCGACCTATACTTACTGTCATATAAAATATAGAAAATATTCACAGATGAATTGACTGATTCTAAAACAAAGCTAAAACCTCCTATTATAATTATAATGTTTCTGTATTTCCCATCAAGAGAAATTTCGGTTCCAAAGACATAGCAATGAAAAGAATACTGAATGGAATAAACAAATAAAAAAAAGTGTAGAAATCATAACAACCATCTTGGCAACTTTCTGATTTCGGGCCGAAATATTATCAGCCTGCTCATTACTAGTTGACTTCTTCCGCCATTTTGCTTTGTTTCTTAGCTTGACAATCAGTGCTGCGGTACAGATAATGATGATGCCAAATGCAGTAAATGGAACAACTGCGTTATTAACAAGAAAAGATACTTGTTCAACACTTTCTATTTTCTGCAAATACTAGTCCAAGAATTGATTTGTTTCTTTAAGGGGTAAATCTCCAACCCAATCCGTTGGCAATGTAAACTGGTGAGAGACTGATAAGAGTACATAAAAACACAGACGATAACTCACAGCTACTCGTCTTGAAGTTACGATCGTTTTTAAATTGAAACAAATTAACCGAATACATCGTTATGTGAGTAAATGTTACAATATTTTCTTAAAGAAGAAGAAGTCAATATCTACTAGTCTTCTTCTGCGATAAATATTTTTTTAAACATTCAATGCACGTAAACAGAAAAATATTCGTTGTACAAGTAGAACTAGATGAGTGAGGGGCACAGTGAGGAGCGTACTTAATCAGAGTGCCAAGGGAACCATCAGAATGCATACTTTTCTATATATAATGTGGGAGACTGAGCACCAATTTGTCTGGCCGGAATGCAATGACGTCAGTTTAGTAAACAATAACGAATAACCAAACTGAAAAATACTGGGATCCGTGAAAGCAACCGAACACATACTCGTATAAGTCATCCTACATGTACTCACATAAAACTCATACCACATGTACTTGTATAACACTCATACCACATGTACTTGTATAACACTCATACCACATGTACTCATATAACATTGCTCATACTTAACACACAACAAATGACGACCATCAAAAATGAATTAATGTAATTGTTATCTTACCATGTACACACTTTAACACATCTAATCTTAGCAAACTAACATTACATTATCATAGATGTACATTGGTTATTCGTTACTGACTTGACATGATTGCAGTGATGGCAAACCCATGTGTGTTCAGTCTCCATCAACATATTATAGATATAAGGTAAGACTGCTGTAATAATGTGAAGCAATGTCGAGACACGTAAAAACAAAGTACTGTTATTTTACAAATTACAACAACAATAACAATACACAGCGATGTTTCGACCAAAAGGCCTTTATCAAGCACAAGATACACCAGAAGGGAAGAAATTCAATCTTAGTTAAAAACAGACATAACATAAAAGAATTGATAATAACTCAACGGTCCTAAACTAACCTACAATGCTATGCGCCAACTAATGATAGGAAGATACAAAGAAAGACTCGTACTACGAAACCTACAAAGCAAAATTTAGAAAGTCCCATCCCATGATTTATCATTGTTATGGAGATCTAAATGCGAAGGTCGGACAAGACAACACGCATAGTTATAGAACTATGGGAAAATATGGTTTGTGGTATGATGAACGAAAATGAATTTAGTAAATTCTGCAGCATGAACAATCTCGTTATAGGAGGAACCCTATTTCAACATTTAGATATCCACAAATTAACATGGTATTCCCTAATGGCAGAGATAAAAACCAAATAGACCATATAATGATCAATGGACCTGGAGACGCTCGCTGCTAGATGTTGAGTCAGAGAGGTGCAGATGTTGGTAGTGCCCACCACCTAGTAAAAGCTTATGCCAAACTTAAACTAAAAAAAACAGGACAAAGAAAACTTCCAAAGAGGTTCATGGGGATAGACTAAAAGACACGGAAGAAAGGGGATAAGTTTATAATGCAGATAAAGAACAGATTCCAACCCCTAAAAAGTAATAAAACTACGGATGAAACTGAAAACATAGATAAAACAGGGGACAACATATGCATCTATATATAGCAAGAGCAGTGAAACATGTCTAGGCTACCGCACAAAGAAAAGAAAGAATGGATAACACCAACAACATGGAAAATAATAGACAGCCGAAGAATATTAAAAAGAAATTGTTAGAAGCAAAGTCCGAAAGACTGAAAGCAAGATACCAAGAACAGTACAAGCGCAAGTAAAGAAATCAAACGGGCTGTGAGAGCCGACAAAGAATGTATGTTGAAGACCTGGCAGTACAGGCAGAAGAAGCAGCAAAAAGTGTGATCAGGGAACAGTGTACAAAATTACAAAGCTAATAAGCGGAAAACATTACAGAAGATCAAATACTTCAAAGGATAAGAATGGAATACTATTGACAACGGAAAAGGAACAAGAAATACGATAGACAGAGCATTTTAAAGAATTGCTAAACAGACCACCTCCAACGGTAGTAGCAGACATACCAGAACCAACAGAGGAGTTAGAAATTGGCATTGAAACACCCAGCCAGGATGAGATCATTACAGCAATTAAATCTCTTAAGAATAACAAGGCACCAGGAATGATAACTTAAACGCAGAACTATTCAAAATAGACCCAGAACTTGCAGCTAATATATTGCAACCCTTGTTTACTACTATATGGAATACCCAAATAATACCTGATGCATGGAACAGAGGAGTCATCATCAAGATACCCAAAAGGCTCCTTGCCGATTGTAATATTGGCGTGGAATAACACTGCTTTCTGTCCCAAGTAAAATCTTAGCAAAATCATCATACAACGTATTACTGACGCTGTGGATAAGAAACTGAGAAAGGAACAAGCAGGATTTCGCAGAGGACGGGCTGTATAGGCCAAATATTTGCTCTTAGAAATATCATAGAACAATGCACAGAATGGCAAAGCAAACTCTATATCAACTTTGTAGATTTTGAAAGGCTTTGATAGCATACCGCGAAAGTCATGGCGTATCTTAAGATGGTATGGAATCCACTGTGTTTTATAAATATTATAAAAGCTGCTACAGAGTTTGCATGCAGTGTTGAAACTTCAGAACTAAAGTTTGAAGTAAAAACAGGCGTGCGACAAGGATTTGTTATGTCAGCCCTATTATTCAACACTGTCATAGATTGGGTGATGCGTAAAACAATGGAAGATAAGGCAAGAGGTATTAGATGGACGCTCACATCCACTCTGGAAGACCTAGATTTTGCAGATGACATCGCACTCCTATCTCATACACATAGAGATATCCAGGAAAAGACCAGCCGCCTTAACCAATATAGTGAGATGGTTGGGCTGAAAATAAATCAGAAGAAAACTGAAGTAATGACTCTGAACATAGCAACCCCAGCACCAGTCAAACTAGAAGGTAAAACCTCCGAGATACAACCGCTTTCACATACCTTGAAGTGTTATTAGCAATGAAGGAGGCGCTGGATCTGACATTAAAAACAGACTGAGTAAAGCACGCAGTGCATTCATGACCCTTAGACGCCTGAAATCTGCCCAATACAGCATCAGAACCAAGACTAGTATCATAACAGCTGTGAGCTGTCAACTTTGCTGTACGGATCGGAATGCTGGAGAATGACAGAACAGGATATGTCCGGGACTCTCGCCTTTCATACAACTTGCTGAAAAATTTTAAAGTGTACTGGCCGACTACTATCTCGAATCAAAATTGCTTGCACGATGCCAAACAAGAGAATATGGGCACTATCATCCGAAGACGACTGGAGATGGATTGGACAGTGATGGCATGGAGACTGGCCCCGACACGAAAACTGCACTGAGATGGACTCAAGGGTAGGCAAGCGGGGAAGACCCAAGACGACCTGGGGGAGAACGATAGAGCAAGAGCTGAAGGAAATGAATCATAGCTGGAACACAATACAGAGGAAGGCCATGAACAGGGAAGAATGTGTCGTTTGTTGTTGCCCTAAACCCCAGGGGCGTAACAGGCTAAAGAGAGAGAGAGAAGAGAGAGGTCCTAAACTGGATGAAAGTATGAGGTACACTAAACATTACACTTAACAATTAAATGTTGATTCCCTTTATTTAAACTGATCATACAAAATAACATAAAAAAAATACAAACACATCAGGATGAATTTATTTGGTAATTCGTTACTGAACCGACTTCATAGCACAGAGCAGACCCATATGTCTCACTCTTCCAAGCAGATGTCGAAGAGTATGCAACTGGATTATTCCTGTGGCTCCTGATTGAAAACACTCTTCATTTTGTCCAGGCATCAGTTCTTCCTGTTCAACAGGTAACCGAAATCCTGAAATCGCTGAAGGAATTAAACATCTGTGTTATGGTTATCATCCAACAGGCAGTCGTAAAGATACTAAAGAATATACTCTGTATCCGTCCTTTCAAAGGCGAAAAGAAAACAACGGCGCGCCAGGATTAGTGAGCGGGCGCTAATCCTGCCTCACCTCCACGTTGTGACACTGGTAAAGACGGTAGTTCTGGTCTGGCTAAGAGGGCGGGTGCCGTGGGAGAGCTACTCTGGGGCAAGTGAGATGAAGGTAGTCACGTCGGGATCCGCTGCAACACAGTCAGACGAGCGAACCCCCAATGACTATTAATGATCTTTCTCCCGACCATGGGAAAGCTGGAAGGATAAACGTGGAACCGAGTGGGTGAAACTCAGACCCCCGGAGGCTCTCTCTTGAGCCCCTCTTGAGCAGATGGTATGCTGGGAATCGAGTTGAGCTGCACGAGGGCACATGGGCGAAACTCGGCCCATTTCGGGGATGGGGCAGTTTTAAAGCCATCGAAAGGTGTTAACCCACGCGGGCAATTGGGGGGCCCCGCGGGTGCTCTCTTTTGAGCCTTTCTTGACCCGATGAGATGCTGAGAGGTGTTTTGAACTGACATTGACCCACGGGGCAAAACTCGGCCCTATCCAGCGATGGGGGCAGATTATAAGACCAGAATCGGAAAACCCAGGCAAACGTGAGCACGCAAAACTGATTTTGACACAAGCGGCACCATCGTAAGCGAGCCCACGCTGGCGATGCAAGGGGCCGCCAATGGGCGGTGAGCATGGCACGGTATGAAAGGAAGGCACGGGCGCATGGGTGAGATGAAGAGTGGGCCACCGGTGAGCAGACGAGCATGGACGTCATGCAAGAAAGACGCGGCAGGCAGGGGGAGGCACGGGACGAGACGGTTTGCACCACCGAATGCAGAACAACGGGAAAACCCAGCAGAGGTAAAAGCCAGTGGGGTTTCCGCTCGTGGGAACCTGTTTCCTTGTAGTTTGATTGAAGACAATCAAAGGCTGGCGGTGCAAACCATACAGAAAACTGGACGGTAGGCAAACCAAGCAGTCCATAACAAGTCGAGTATAGCTGGACAGATGACGTTCATCAGCCCAGGAGGGCAGGTCGTCTACGGGTCTCTGCCCTGAAAGAAAATGTTGTAGTTGTATGGTTTTTGGTGGTGTTGATGATGGTATTTCGTTTACGATGGCTTCAACATAACTTCAATATACTGAACGACCATTTTGGATTCATATAGATATATTTATTTGATGTTACATATGTGGACAATACTCAAAACACGTCCGTCCATAGTCGTGTTTATATTCGTCTCTCTATGTTTACTAGCGTTGCTACGCCGTCACTGCACAATTCTACGTCAACTAGTTTCACTACGTAAATGTCTTCGTTTAGTATTGCCACTCGCTATAGTGAACAGATGCAGATTTAGTGCAACCACTACGTCAACTAATAAAATATCTGCAACTACACACTAAGGCTAACTGTCTGGTCCACCGGCTGCTGCCTGGGGGGCTGGCTGCGTGCCTTCTACAAAAATAGCAGTCTGCTGCCTTGTGGTTTGGCTGGGACGCAAAAGGCAACGGAGAACAGGCCAGTAAACGCTGGTTGAAATCGAACACACCGCCGAGGATAAGTACCTGAGCTCATAGGTACTGAAGGTTGTTCACGTACATCCGTTCTTGTTTTTTGACTGCTTATTTTTTGACAGTAGAATGATAAAAGCGACCTAAGAACGATCGCGAGAGAGAGAGAGAGTATCATCCTCATCTCCCGACAATCATTGATGTTGATGCAAGAATGTGTGATATCTCATTGCAACAAACAACTCGCATGCCCAGGACAGTAGATTCACGTAAGCCTATTTAGGTTGAAAACCTCAATAAGCAACATCCATTCATACCGAAACTTGTCATTTTGTCTTTGGGAAGCATAGACTGAGTTATATACAGCAACGGCCTCATTAAACAGAGAGTCACTGAGGACAGCATTAATAGACTCAACTTCCATCCTCACCCTGGAAGTAGATGTCTTGTGACTTCTTCTTTATATTAACGGTATTTACTTTATTTATATTTAAACGCATAAAGTATAGAAATTAAGTAAAAACATGCATTACTATTGCCAGATATATCATTTATTTTATATGAAACAAACCTTTAGAGGTGCTGTTATACAAGAATCTCTAATGTAATAATAGCTGTGATCCAGCCATATACGTGCAAATGTATTGTGAGGCCAGGCACTTATAAGATACTGAACTTCAATGGGATGAATGGTAGATCGATTGATTGAATGCTGAGTATAGCATATGTTTGTCCACAGTAGTGTTATAAGAGATCCTAAGTCAGCAATAGTGAGACTAAATTGAAAGTGATCATAAATGTATTAGTATATGATCGAAGTATTGAAGACGCATACATTAAATTAACTGACATACATTTTAAGCTTCGAGCAGTGTAGCGTAGTTGTTAGTGAACGCTTTTCTTAGACTAGTGGTCGAATTAAATTTCCCACAGCAAACGTGGAATATTTCCCCACCATTACGGCACTCAGGTCGACCATCCTCAAATTGTACCATGCATAGACTTGGAAGAAGACTACAGGCGTGATGATAACCACATCTTCCATCGTGTTCCGACGGCTACTGAAAGTACGGGCCTAACACAGTATTACCCAATATACCCCGATGTATAAAGGGTATCTTTACTATGTCAAGCATTCAGTGATGTAATATAGAATTGTCTATGTCACTACACACTTCAATAGCATAGTTCTTCTTCAATGTTTGCTTTCATGCTACCATATATAAAAGAGTAATATGCATTTCCGTAAATAGAGACAAGACTAAGTCAAATAAAACAATTTTATATTCACGTTGCCATTGGATTCATTAAAAAGATATCTCATAATGCAAACGTAATCCATGTGTTATGAAAGCTGTCGTTGTACATTTGCCCCCAGTTCAAGTTCTTTGTCATTCAGGTTCTTGTATATAGTATATATTTCCCGTGTTCAGGTTCTCGAATAAGTTAATATTTCCCGTCAGCTCCTAACTAGTGCTGCGAGTGGTTTATAACATATGCAATTTCCTACAATGTTATCCCTATAAATTTTACCATTCGTTGCTGCTCCATGTCTATTATGAAATGTATTCTTAATTTTAAGATGTTTACCTTGTCATTTCATGTATATATAATCAAGTATATTTGAAGTACCTCCAACTTATTCCCGTCGTTTTGTAGGTCTCTCCCATTTCGTAATGCAACTTAGGTATGTGACCAGAGATGTTGTCATGTTGCTAGATCTATCATGAATGGATGTCATGTAACTGAATTGAATAGATCAGTTATCAGTTATCAGTTATCAATTATAGGGACTATCATCATGCAGTTCGGAACATGCGATAGGTGATCCGATCTACGCCTCAGCAAATCCAGCAGCCCAACACGCCAGTTCGATGTTGATTAATCAATCTTCTTATTATCACTTTGCCGTGAAGCGCCGTGAGGAGTTGTGTTCTATCTTGTCCAGGTTGTTGCACTTGACGATTCAGTCCATGCTTTCGCTGGGACTCTGAGATGTTATTGCCACAGTGTTCTTGGCCTACCTCGTTCTCTGCGCCCTGAGTGTCGATTATTATAGGCACGTGATGGTAGTAAATGTGGTTCCATTCTCATTAGATGGCCGAACCACTTGATTCGTTGCTTCTCGATGTACTGTATGCATGGTATAGTACCAACGAGCTTCTGATATCTACGTTTTCACTCTATCTCTCCTTGTAACTTTGACAGCTTTTCGTAGACATCTCATTTCACATATTGTAATCTTTCTTTTTTGTGTCTTAGTCAGGGGCCATGTTTGGTACTGATAGCAGAGGGCTGGAATAATCAATGTCCTTGCATATTTAGTATGTCGTTCTTTTCGAGCTGCACCAATATGGACACCCATCTCTCTTAATCTGGTCAGGTGAGATTCACAGCCTGAAACTCCTCAATTGAATAGATATTTCCTACGAACATATTGATATTTCAAAATACACATATGTTAACAATAAAGTGTATCAGATTTAATGTATTATGACTGTTATATTTCGTATATTAATTTTGGATAAAACATATTTAAAAACGTGTTACATTACCTAAGAAACTGACATTAACAGGATCCTTGAAACCTTGTTTGATAAAACAGATGATATTGATGATATTGGTACCTACACCAAAAATAGCGATTAATTGACACACAAACGTAAATACAACCCATTGAAAGATGACAATAGCTTTATCGTTTATAATGTTAGAAATTATAATACCCTCAACAGGCATGTCGGTAGTAATAACTGAACTGTTTGACATGGTTGTCATCTTCTGCGTTTGTGATATTATTTTGAGTATTCAAAGTGCGTAAAATATGAAATATCTAAAGATATAAAAAAACGCAATGAAAATTCGTAAGACATTTCTGTTTTGTTATGAAATATCAAGTACAGTAAGTATGTTGCGGAACATCTCTTTAATCATAGCTCGACTGAAAAACGATCTGTCTCAAGCAAGTTATACCGCCTCTTCCAGCATCACCTCCAAGGTTTCTTTGATGTCCTTCTGCCACCTTTGTCTTGGTCGTCCTGCCTCTTACAAGGAACCATGTCTTCCATGACCGTGCTCTCAAGACACCGTCATGTTTAATGTACTAAAATATTTAATCTTCCGGACATATTATTTTCGAGCCAATGTTCCTCGTTATGCAGCTTTTATAGAATGTCTTTGTTTTTTTCTGTTCTCTGTACAGGATATTCTAAGTACTTTTCTGTGACTCCATGTTTCAAAAGCTTCAGTTTTGTTCGTTATTGCTTGTATTAGGGTCCACGATTCACATCCATCATATTTATGGTACAAATACATAGTACGTTTAACTGATTTAGAAATCTGAAGATACTTAGGATAACTCAGAGGTCACATATTATTGAAATAGATTCAGATATTGTTACAGAGAACAGAAAAGAACTGGACAGATAGTCAACATTATACATAACTGAGATTAAAATTAAGGGCAACAATTTCCTTCAGAATTGACATAATTATTTAAGTTATATTTAACTTATTTATTTTCTACACTTTAACATTTCATCTACCCCATCGGGAAGACCTTTACATCTCACGGCATTGTAGCGTCGCAGAGAGTGTTGGAGCATTCTATGCGTGAAACAAGCACTAGAAACAGCAACCAAGCGCTACATATGAAAATAAATGTTGAAAACTTTCTTGCTATTCGAGAGAAACAAACCACATCATATGTATTACTATTTGAATAGAATCTTCAAATTACCTTTGAGCACACGACATTAGTATGTAAAATATAATACATCAATGAGTCACTATATTGTTAATCGTCAATAAGTTGTTTAACCTTGTTTTCACAACCAGTGATTAATTTCAATATAGTTTTATAAACTTCCTTTAAATTTGTGATTTGTCGATATAGATAGAAATTTCCAAGATCGTATATTTCCTATATAAAACAGTTTCCCAGTTAAACATTAGATGTCAAATTTGATTAGGGGCGTGTTAGATAAATATTACAGTAGAGATGCAAAAATTAATAGATGTTAATAACCATACAGGCAACACGAAGAGTGTTTTACTAGTACGTGCTGAAAATTATAATGCATTTAAGTGGGGAACCAGGTAGTTATTATATTAATTCGATAAATGCAGACATATTAATTTAAATAATGCGTATTATAATTCAATTAAATGAAAATCGGTATCACGATATTATTTCTAAACATGTTAGCAAAAACGAAACAGATAAAACGGCATGTATCTTATTGTTGGATGTCAAGCGTTTCTGAAAATTCTTGCACAATACACTTAGTTAGTTTATTCCTTTCTGCAAAGCGGCACATATGGCAGAGGTTTAAGATCTCCATGTGATGCGGTTCGTTGTTAGATTGGACATCGTGATGGTTTTACATCAGAATAGTTTACTTTCTTGCTGGATGGTTCTTCGAAGGGTTGTCTTTAGTCTTCCACGTTTTCTTTTCCCAACTGGTGACCACATAAGGACTTGTCGATTTAGTCTCTTTTCGTCTGATCTAAGACATGACCTAAATATTTCCACCTTCGTTCCTTATAATATTTGATACAGGTTGTTGGTGTGTTCTATCTCTCACTGTGTTATTAGAAACGAAATCACTCAATTTTCCTTTAATACTTTCGGAGACATTTATTCTCAAGCTGTCCCGTTTCTTATCAATTTTCTTTGTTGATTTCCAACTTTCACATCCGTAGGTCAATACAGGAATCACATATGACCTAAATAATTAAACTTTTGTGCATATACTCAGGTCTTGAGATTGCCAGATATTCGTTAATTTAGTGAAGGCACTAGCTGCTATAGCAATACGAGAGTTTAGTTCTTTCATCGTGTCTCCGTTGTTTGACACTTTACTACCAAATATGTAAAATGTTTAACTTTCTCCAGTGTTTGGCCATTTATTACGACGTTGTCTGTCGAGTGTGTGAGGTCCATAATTGTGGTCTTGGCAGAATTAATCTGGAGACCAACTTGTTCTGCAAGTGTGCAAAGATTGCTCGTTAGTTTGTGGGTTGCTTGTGTGGTTGAATTCAATATTGCCCGTCATCGGCAGTCAGATCAAATAGTCTGCTGTTATTCAGCCATTTGATAAATAGATAACATATTTGGATAAACGTTCTGGTTCTGAGAAAACAAAAAATAGTAAGTTATTAAAGATTGCAGAGGTCAGCCGGCTCAGCGTGTTCATAGCGCATTGGGCGACGGGCGACAAGCCCTTTAAAAGCAGTTCAATTCCGCGGGCTAGCAGAAAAGCACATGTTCTCCAGATTTACGGTGTTCGTGGCACCGAACGGAAGGTTACGATGTCCATGGCACCGAGCAGAGGAGATGAAGCGCAAGTGCTTATGGATCGAAAAAACAAAATTGCAAGAATCTGACACAAAATAAGAACTAAAACAAATTGGCAACAATTTGAGAAGTCTGAACAAGCTGTGGATGTAATAAAAAGTATATTATATTTATAGTTTATTTACTGCTCAGATTAGTCTGAGAATAGCATGATTTTTTTACAGTAACCGTTTTCGGGTCGTCTAAGCTTCAATAGGGTACACAATAAAGAATAGGAAGAAAATGTGACTGGTGTGATGTTGTCAAAATCACCCCCTGTGCGTCGTGTGTCAACACCATATTCACTATTATAGCTTATGGTATGGTATGCAAATTTGTGCTGTTTTTGTATGTATATATATATAAAGGGTTTTCTTTTCTTTTTACGATTTAAAGCTGAGGATTGGCTTTTGCACCAGGTTGTGTAGCAGGGAATATGACACCAGGTTTTTCCCTAGTCCCAAGCTTCATCTAGGCACGTATTTTTTTCAATTAAACAAAGGGGTAACCATATACCTGGTCTGTGGACGTAGGATAACAGACCAGATATATTAGCAAGGAGACTTTTCCTTAACTGGGGTTTGAACTTTTGCCCTGCCTTTATTTCTCCTGCAGTCAACTCGAGGTTAATTGTATTCTTGTTTTCTAGAAATTCCATAGGTCACAAATATCAAATTAGCTGGGATTTTCCCAACCAGAAACTAGATTTGACCGTGAGAATTATACTAACAGGACAATGACTGATTTGGAGACAAAGAAAATTGCCAGTGGTTAAATAGAATGCTTTGTAGATCTTTACACAACTTTAGACAGACTTCCTACACACTTCTCAGAGACAGAGGGACAGAATTACCCATGGACAGGCAGTGAGGGTAGTCGATTTCTCGTTTCAGACAGAGGGACAGAGAGTAGGTAGTCTGAAATAAGCAATAACAACAGTCAGAAAGAGTGAAGACACACTTGAGAGACGCATTCGGATAGAGACAGAGGGACAGAGAGTACCCAGGAACAGTCAGTGAGGGTAGTCTGAGACAGTTACAGACAGACAGAATTGACTTGTCCAGAAGTGTTGTCTAGAATAAAGAACACACATGCAACTTAGACACACTTCACAGAGCCAGAGGAACAGAGAGTACACACAGACAGACAGTTTGAAGAGAGGATAGTGAGGCCAGAACAGGATAACAGACAGTTAATTGATAGGAGGAAAGTTGCCAGTGCTTGGTAGTCTACAGTTGGTGACATCATTCAAGCTAACCAGTGCTTGGTAGTCTACAGTTGGTGACATCATTCAATCTAACCAGCGCTTGGTAGTCTACAGTTGGTGACCACGCCAGAACTTAGTATTATCAACAAGACAGCCCTGGCGGTGTTGACTTGACCTAAATGAGAGACAGTTGCAACTAAATCGAAAAGAGACATTCTAAGAAAAGTGAGATATTCAAGGCGGTTCGATCGAAAGGAGACATTTCAAATAAAGGGACATACTCAAGGACTTCTGGACAAAAAATTTCATGTTCATTTTTTTTTTAGAGGAAAATAGACCATAAATTTAATACACTAATTTACAGTTGATTTTAGATATGGGTGTCTTATTTGATGAGGTAAAAATTTTATTTTTCAAAAGGTTGTTTTAAATTGATAGGGGGAAATTCAAATGCTAAACAAAACCAAAAATAATAAACGTTTGATGTTTATATATATATATATATATATATATATATATTTTATATGAATGTTTTTTTTTGTATTGAAATAAGAAAGAACAAATAAAGTTGAAATCGATTGATTCCAAAGAAAAATTACGGCGTTTAAATTGGATTATATTATATGTTAAATTTGATATTTTGAGTTAGTTTTGGTGAAGGATAAAGATAAAAGAATAATAGGTTATATTGGAAAAATGTAAAAAGAGTGAAAAAAAACAGTCACTATACGAATAGGCCCCACTATTACTTTTTCCGTCATACACAGGAAAATACTTTACATATTGGTGCCCCGTCCCCAAATTATAGAGAAAAAGCCCCCGATTACATTTTGGGGTCCAAGGGGGAAAATTTACCCGACCAGGTGATGATGAGCAACAAAAGAAATTTATAGAGTGTGAGAAACTTTAAGAGAGAGACTGAAGACATCACAAAAAATGGTTTTTTTTGTGATGTAAGGGGGAGGAGAATGGAACCAATTTTCTCCATCCGCACAAAACGAACTGGGGCGCAGAGCATACAGTCCAACGATGGGGAGAAATCCGGTCCCTGGGCAGGGGCGACAACGTCAAGTGCAACACGCCACCACAAGATGAAACTAACTCTCCCCCGTGACTTGGTTTGGTTAAGATAAGAAGATACGAATAAAAGATCTACAAAAAAATCTAGTGAACATTATTTAATCTTATTTTATTAGGCATGTTTTTAAATAGGCGAAATGACGCGTTTAGAACAACGTTACTATGATATTTTTTGGAAAAATCTTTTTGATTCAAATAACTGCATTTTGATTATTCTAGATTCCTAACATGATTGTTTATTTCTTTTTAAGGTACATTGTGGCGTCTTTTTGCATTGAGATCCCGCTTTTTTAAAATTTTACTTTTTTTTTAAACCAGTCCGGAGGGTAAATAAAAATAAAAGTCAGCCATTGTTTTTTTTCATCAATCGATGAAACAGCTTAAAAAATTTGTTCATATAAAATTTGTGTCATTCATATATCGATTGTTCTACGTGTAACAAATTTTTACAGATCTGGAAAATTCTATGATTTATTTAATAGAAGCTTTTTTGAACACATTTTTCGTGGTATCCCATTTTTTGGAATTTTAAAAATTTTTCGCTTAATCCCAAACATGTATTTACGTGAAACGCATTTTCTTCTTTCTATAAATTTTAAACAAAAAACATTTTTCTCTTCAAAACAACTTAGTCTAAACCTAAATAACCTCCCAGACTTCCATTTTTTGTGCAGAACCGGTTTTTTTTTGAGTCCAAAAACCCCTGCGGTTTGGATCTTCTCTTAATTTTTTTTCGTCATTTTTTGTGTCAACGATATCCAGCAATGCTAAGCAAATTTTAATTTTCTTTTATATTTCAAACTTTTTTATGCCTTTCAGTTGATTTTTTTGTTAGTATCCCTTTAAATTAAATATCCACACTAGATCTTGCCCAAAGGAACCCATTCGTCGGATAGACGGCAATAATGATTGGACCGATCTTTATTTTAAATATTGTTTATTTAAGTTATATTATTGTACGTGATTTAAATTAAAATAATAGTGAATCTTTTCAGTATTCTTTTATTTCTTTCTTAATTATAGGATTTATTTTAAAAGTTGTGCCATTTAAATTTATCAGTAGCAAAAAATTTGTAAAAAAATATAGTCTAGTTGAAATTTCAAATGTAATATTGCAAGATCATCTACATTTTCTTTTTGAAAAACCTTCTGTGACTTTTAATTTGTTAGTGGTTGAACAAAATGTGATAATTAGTGATGAAATACTGCATCTGTCTTCTATATGAACTCATTAAAAAGAAATTTTATGTCATTAAAAGTTTTGTGGGACCTGAGTTTTGGGTAAATTGATTAATAAAAGGAAAGTAAACAAAATATCCAAATCAGATTTAGTAAAAAACCCTAATTTCTTATAGTTGATCGGGAAATGATTTACCAGTGTTTTTTCATTATTGAAAAAACTTTCTTGATTGTTTAAAAATTATGACTACTAGATCAACAATTTCATTAATAATACCCTTTTCAAATTTTTCCCTATTGACATTAGTCTTAATGATTGTTTTAACATTTTTCTAGAAAATTCACACAACCTCTATCTCCATTTTTTAAAATAAAGAAAAAAAATATTTTTTAATGTTATTAAAGGTTGAAGCCAGTTGGGGGGAAGTCAAATGAATATTATTTATTAAAACTTTGATCTATTTTTATATTTCCACCAAAACAATTTAGAAAATAAAAAGCATATTGGTAAATTTTCCCTTAGCATCGGGGAAAAAATTTTTGCATTCATATATTTTTTTTTTATCTGCAATATGTTGTTGTTTTGAGTGCCCCTTTTGAATAGTTGAGTTTTATATTTACTTATGATCCACCCTAAACATGCGGGGATCTTATTTGGTAAATATTTATTATGTTGAGTAAATATAAATGATCATTTAGTTCAACCATAAAAATTGAAAGTCCCCAAAAGTTTTAAAAAAAGAAAATGTAGATGATCTTCAATGTTTCATTTGAAAATTCTTGCTATATTTCAAAAGCTTCATTGCCGCAATAAAATTTAGGCCCCAAATTTTTAAACGAAATCCCATAATTAGAAAAAACAACAACGAATAGAAATGATTCATGATTTTTTTGAAAAACCAGTCAATAATATGAGACTTCAAGTTCGAAAGTTCGATAAAGATCGGGCCCCAATAAATTTTCGTCTTCCTGGAATGTTCCACGGAAGTAATTATTGGTATTTAATTTTTTTACTGTACAAAAAATCAACGAAAAATAAAAATGTTTGAAATAAAAAAAAAAAAATTTTATTTTTTAAAGGATATCGTTACAAAAAAGCGAAAAAAAATTACGGAAGATGTGCGGGGTTTTTATGGGGTCGCAAAAACCATTTTTGGGGGGAAAGGGGTTGAGGTTGGGCCCCGTAAGTAAAGTTGCCATTGAAAGAGAAAATGTTTCTGTAAATGAAAAATTTGGGGGAAAAAATGCGTTTTAAAAACGATTTTTGGGTAGTAAAGCAAAAAATTTTTAAATTTCCTAATGATGCCCTCAAAAAAAATTGTTAAAAAAGCTTTTCAACATATAATCATAGAATTTTCCCGTCGTAAATATGTTCGTTTAAAGAGAACAATCGGTTTTTTATTTTGACATATTTTAAAGAAAAATTGTTTATACGCTTTTTATCGATTGATCAAAAAAAAATGGCTGACTTTTTTCCCTCCCGGGGCTGGGTAAAAAAAAAAAAACCCCAAAGACGGGGTTTTCGGTGTGGATGACACCTTTTCAAAATATGGAAATCATTAGACAACGAAATTTACAATCCCATAGTCACCTTTCTAAAAAAGATTTTATGTATTAGAATGTATTAGAAATTTTTAAACACCTACTACGTCTCCTTATTTTGTAAAGAACAAGATGGAAGCCGAATGATTAATCGTGTTGTTGTTTCTGACGAAAGTCTTTTCGAACCTTAGTCCAAATTTTTTTTGCTGAGACCAAAAAAAAACCATAATTTGAGCTTTACAGATTGCATTGGGAATTTTTTAAATTTAAATTTTTTTTTCCTTTTTGTTTTTAGACATGGAGCAAAACGATCTCTGTAGGGCATTATTTTAGCATGTTTTGAAATATTTGGGCCGGCCCAAATCTTTCATATAATGATCTGGTCATAATATTGCATTCAATGCTCTTGTCATAATCATGCATCTACTGCTCTGGTCACAATATTGAATTCAATGCTCTGCTCACAATATTGCATCCGATGCTCTCGTCACAAATTTGAATCCAATGCTCTGCTCAAATACTGCATCAATTCTCGTCATAGATTGGAATCCATTACTCTGTCACAATCGTGTATCCAAAATAACATTCAGAAGCTTGGTTCATTATTGCAGTGATAACAAATGTATGGCTTCCTAGCGTTATTATCTCCGCAAAAATGACAACAGTTATCCGCAAAGTTAACAAACCTTAGGATCATCACTAATGTTGGTCATTAAAACTTCGGCTATATAATCAAATGCCGATACAGCGAGAGTACGCTTGTTATTATTGATTGAATCATCTTTCTCCCACAATGCATAGGGGTTGCCGAGAAATGAAAGACAAATGAAATAGATGAAATCTGGAGTTTGACATGGCTATTGAGCTATACGTATCAGATTCTTCCCAGCCTATAATAGCTGAAAGTCCGTTTCTAGGACATCTTTATTTTAGTTTGCTTTCTTGTTAGTTGCAGTGTCTTGCTCACGAGATATGTCTCGTACAACTCACGAGAGTTGTCGTACTCTAAGTGATTTCAGTAGTCTTCCATTATAGTTTAATGTTCACATTTTAGGTGGAAAATGGTATATAAAAAGAAAATTAGACATTAAAAAGATGTCACCATTGAAAGAAAGAGAACTGCATTTGTTCCATAGCTTGCGGATGGGTCAGTGTTGCAGCTAGATCATTTACTACTCGCCGGTTGGTTCTGATACCTTATGAGGTTCCCATCACAACCCCTCCTGCCGTTTGTTCTGGCTTTCAGTTCAGCCTGTTCAGCTATTATAGACCAGCCACTAGTAAGACATCCGTCAATATATCCTGACTTAACTAGTCAAGAACAAACCCTTCAACTGCATGGTAAACTAATGGGGACGACTCTGCAGTTCATTCCCAAATGGTTACAAATCTACTTATTGCATAATGGGTCTTTTATACATAACCATGTCTGTATCTCATTAACACAACCAATGAACAAATTTAAAACAATTGTTGTCATTTTCCTGTTCAGCATCTCCAAATTAGTATAGATGTGATGTGTTTATGCTAAAGTAGTTTTTGTATGTGGTCAAAGGAATAGGAATAAGAGAAAGAGAGAGTTGTATCTGTTATCCAGGGTATTGATTACGACCGTAAGAAAATCAAACTTTCTGTTCTAAGTTTGTTTTCTTTAAAATGAAAAACTTATATAAATATCGGACAACGTGTGTTGATTTGGAATCAAAATTTGGGATTTCAAACCTAATATTTGAATAAGTAAATAGTAGCTATGTTTATATATCATACATTTGCGGAGGTATGTGAAGAGATATGAATGCACTTGTCGACAACTAACAAGAAAGGCACGGGCTTTAAATGGTCAATTACAGAATTTATATTCGTCTCTGACTTGTATTGAACATAACTATACACTGTTGAATACTCTGTCTTTGGTGCTTTGATCTCTTTGTACTTTAGTACTTTTTGTATAAATTCTTCGCCATCGTAAATATGAAATTTAGTCATATGTTTTTTTCCATCCTTTTAAACAGAAAAATTGTCTTGTAAGTAGGGTATTGTAACCCCTAACCTGTAATCAATACGTCATTTGCTACTATATAAATCATAAGTGCTGACTAAGAAAAAACCACATTTCTCGATAAATTATCAAAGAACTTGGCATGGTAAAATAATAACAAATGTTATTTTAACCAAGCTTGTTAGACTTATAATCATTATATTATGCTTTGTTATAGAATTGCACTGAAGGACTGGTATTAGTCATGATAATATATTTTGTTGTTGTAAAATTGTTGCGATTTTGACTCCAATGCAACAAATTATTACGAAAGAAAAAACCAAATTTCTTTAACAAAGAAAAGTTATATTTTTCATAAATCTACCATCATCAGTACTTTAACTATAAATAGTGTATTTTTGTAGTTTGAGATTTAGTTGAAGAAATAGATTAAGATATAGGTTGTGTGGGTTATGTTGAGGGGAGGGAAGTTACTGTTTTAAAAACATTTCACCCTTCACGTAAACACTTATAGTGCCGAAAGGAAGCACACAATAGTACCACTGCAAAATACAAGGCATGTCGTAAGAGGGACTGATGTGGGACTAGGGAAGCTACCTTAGAAAATAAAACCATCGCTGAAATCGGATACGTTTTGGCCTACTTGTTTTTAGGCCAGATCCCATACAATCACACAGAGTGGTCAAAATGATCGTTATGGGTGTTCAAGAAGAAGAAAAGAGAGTATGCAATTTTCTTATCAGATAGAAGAATTTGTTTGCATTACGTCCTCTAATATTTACATTGCCATGCACCGCATATGCCTCTAGATATTTACATTCCCATGCACGCATATGCCTCTAGATATTTACATTGCCATGCCCCACATATGCCTCTGATATTTATTTGCCATGCACCAGCATATGTAGTGAGTAAATATATGAAGCAGTTCGAACGGAATATTTTCCCGAACCGTCTTGTTTTATTTGGAATTTTATTTTTTTCAGAAATTTTGGAAACTGAGAATCGTGGCATATCCTAAAGGACATAATCAACCACATAAACAGTCGTTAATTTTCTGGGCACCACTTATACGTTCAGTAGTTTGCCATTGCTTTTAAACGGTGAAGTCTTTTTTTACCTTTTGTAAATCAACAAACGAATTGCTTCAAACTTGCCACCGTGGGTTTGAACCAGGTACGCCTGGGTTCGTGATCATCTCACTACCTTGCCCCTACAGAGTTTCACTATATCGAAATATAAGTTTCGTTAAAAATCACCCTTCCTCCAATGAAATATATCATCTTGCAACTGTGTATTGAAAGATGTGTACAGGTTTCTGATTAGTTATAGTAGGTCCATTACCATTCATTTTTTGTTTTCAGCATAACAGACTCATCATCATCGAGCTTGTCCTTTCTTTAACTGGCCCATGACAACAGTCCTGAAAAACTCTGTTCTGTGCAAGTTGACCGGGGTCAGCACTCATTCTCAGTCGTCAATAAACTTGCACCCATCGTCTTCTAGGTCTTCCTCGTTCTTCTTCCAGGCATCACCCTCCAAAATTATTTTTCTAGGCACTCATGTCGTTTGATGTGTTAGAAATTTAATTTTCCTTGTTGTTATGCTCTTTACTAGTATCAAAATAGTGGGAAAACTGAGTAAACTATGAAAATGGTAAACAGTAAAACAAAATACTGTAATTTTTCACAATTGTTGTTTTTTTTTGTTTTGTAAAACTGATTTTGCTATTACTTATTTTGCTCTTAAATAGAGAACTCGCTTTAATAGCAAGCTGTTGCAGAACAGAAGAGTTTGCCTTTGTCTGTCCATGATATTCTAAGTACTTTCGGTAGATTGCATTCAAAGGCTAATGATCTTTCTGCCGCTTTGTCAAAGTCCCCTGTCTCACAACCATAGCTGCCAGGGAAAAAACGCAGTCTCTTAAATACGTGATTATTGTTCTTACGTTAGTTTCCCTCCATTGTTTTAGTGATTTTAATTTTTGCAGCGAATGTTCAGTCTTCAATAATATCTTTCTATTCCCGTCATTTTGTCAGCAATGCCCAAGTATTCAAAGCTGTCGACTCTTTCTATTTTGTGATTGTACATATATTAATATCAATTATTTTTATCAGTTGTAAATATCTTATAGTAGTAACAGATTATAGTCGTTACAAATATAAACCATTTCTCGTAATAAATACAAATTAACTGAGACTTCTTCATTACGCATTGTTGATGCTGTCTTTGCAATGAGCTGATTTGATTTTCGTTATTTCGCACTCACTGCCAAATGCTCGACTTGACATCACGGATTTTTATTCTGATCCATAGAGTCAAGAAATAACCTATTCGTTTAACCTGTTGTTGTACTTTTTAAAACTACTTTGCTTCCAGTTCTTATATTTCGTATTTGGGCTAGGGTTTCACATTATAACCCATTGTTGAACTTCAAACGTGACTGTCGATAAAGTGTCTTTGCAGCAAGATTGCGTTTACGCTACGTTCCATTAGAAAATAAAGGTTATTCTAGATCGTTCAATTCTTCTAATCACATCCTTGCACATTGAACAGTCTGTTCATGTGCCTCCCTCACAGCTGTGATCTCAGTATTTATGCGCACACTAGGACCACATGATGTTTGTTCATATGCTGATTACATATATTCCCTTCCAACCCAGCAGATCGCTCCGGCTTGCTTGTCTGTTCATATTCTCCTATCTCAATTAGGCTGTTCAGTATTTGTGTTGCCGTTTCTCAAAATGGGGTGCAGTTAGGATTTATGATGGTAGACATATCCGTACGTCTCAAACTTGCTACGGATGCGCTTCTAGATAATGTATATGCCATTTGAGTAGTGGTAGTAGCAATATCATTTTCATTAACATACGATCTTCTGACCACTAATAAAATTACATTCTCAATGTATGTAACACAGTACTAACGTAATAACCATATACTGATGTCAAATTTTGATTTCTCAATTGGTTATCTAACTACGATAACGCGTGCACACACACACATACATGAAAGTAAAGTAAAAACAATGTTCATACCAAGAAGTATTTGGGGGAAACGAATGTTATACACTACCGACAGTATAGAACATGATGATAACGACCTGTAATTATATTGTGATTTTCTGGTACCTTATTGAGACTGTATTTATCAACTAACTGCTTAGGTAGGACTTATTCTCTGAAGAGCTCATGAATCGAGTACACTAATTACTATCATTCCGGCGCTCTCATACAGCATAAACAACTGATTATCTGTTCAATAATATTATATGTATGCCTTCAATTAATATTACAGGTGATGGATTACAGCCCTATTCATTTGAGAACTGCTGCAGTTAAGTCGTGTATGAGATGTCTTCATAACCCAAATATATCTCTATCGATCTTCAATTCAAGCACTCAACTTTCTTATGTCTATTTGAGCATGAACATTGTACCAGGCACTGCAGACTCAGCAGACACTTACAAAAACTTGGAATAAGTCATACAGCCTCTGAGTGTAAGCATGGAGAACCAGACACCGTAGCATTTTCTGCAAGAATGTCCTCTCCTACGAAACCGCTTGTGACCACACTCAGCCGACCTAAAAACTATGCTTTGTGACACCTGACAGACCTGAAGTTGACAGCCCAGTTTGTGGTCCACAGTAAATTAATGGTTTCTTCGGGCGTGACTATGCTGGTCGGAGAACGCGGCCATTGTCTCTACAATTGAGATGACCTGCTGCCATCCAAGAGTGGAGACCACAACCGCTAATCATACTTACTTATAATAATTACTAATGTAACAATTAAAAATATGCCTTATTATGTGATACGCAACCATCGTTAATTTATTTATTTTAGACATGTCATACAATTTTACTTTGATTATGATGTTTGGACAGAGCATTAATTTGTTATTTTATAAATCTATTGTGTACAAAAATGTAAAATGTATTGCAGTCAAGGTACCTTACGTTACAACAGTTACTGTTACAAGTATATATATATGTATAATGTTCAATGAAAGAAAATAGCATGATTCTCTTCATGACGATGTGTTTTATTATTATTATTTTTATTATGAAAGGAATTTTCCGCATTCAATGTTACTCCTAATAACTTAGGTCTATCAAGCTCGTCCTTAATTTATATGGATGCACTTTATGACAAGGTGTTGTATGTCCGAATGTGAATAGTTTATACTCATTTGAATAGTTTTCTTTATTCGTGAATTCTTGTCTTTAATCTACGTTAATTTCTGGTCGTGATTGTATTTGTGTTTTAAAACTATCTCAAATACTCTTTTGTATTATTTCATATTCCGTTCGTCATCCATGTTAGTTCACCAGACAACTTTAAAAACAAACACACATAGCCATTTGTATTTTTAAGTGAACGAAAATCATGGCATATTTTTTACAAAATGTCGTTATTAAACACAGTAGAAGAGTGTGTTTTTCTTCTAGGCCCTACTTACACGTTCAGTAATTTACTGCTATCTAGCAGTAGGTCTATTTTTCCCGTTTGTAATAATCCACGTGAACAAATATGCTACAAATCTGCCTTCGGCAGAGTTTGAACCAGGTACTCGTGGGTTGTGATCGAGCTCACCCGTCGATACGTCCACTTTCTATTGTTCTTGTTGTATTTTATATATGTGTATTTTTCATCACAGTACTTATATTTTTGATATATTCAAGAAAAAATGAAGTATATATGGACAAATACAGTCTATGGTCAGATAGTTCGTCTCCATGTCCCTCAAGGTCTGCCCTTACGTCTCTCGCCACCCGCATTCCATTTCAAAGCACATGAGTGTAGTTCTTCTGAATTCTAAATGTATGTCTCAACGACCTGTCTAATTAGTAGCACAGTGTAAATAACCGACGGAAATGAGGATCTATTGTTCCGTGTTCTTATACAGGATGGTTAGTTATGATAAAAGGTTACAGTGCTGATGATAACAATGTTATGCATTCCTAAAAAATGACTTACTATGTCCAACTGTTCGTTTTATTTTCAATGTTAATGTAACATACAGATATGAAATACATAAATATGTCCTGATGAGCCTTTATCGTGATCATCGTGTTATAATGACCAAATTACATGTGTTATAAAGTTGATGAAAGTGTTTTTGTAGTATCCTGACATACTGTGCAATCATTAAAAAAAACGTGTATATATTTGAGATTCATTTTAGAGGACAATCGCTTCGATTATTATGTTCATTGTGATCCAGAATGTGAATATTTTGAGTTTATATATATATATATATAATGAGTCAATGAGAATGCAACAGCTTCTACATTTATGCGCAATTAAAGTATTGAATCGACGACCATACAGCTATATGTAAATATATCACGGTAAAATATAAAGTCAATCATTGATAATATTGTATGACAGTCTGTATTGGAGCATCAAGTGTTTATTGACAAGGCTTGTAAGCATTTTTTGTTAGTAATAGAGATGTTACAAAATGTCAGAGATCATAAATGTCACAAAATAAATTTCCAATTGAATAACTATCAGTCTGCAGTAATAGTAGACTATATTAGAAGAATAATCTGCAGCACAAACGACTATCAATTAAAGTTTGCTGGAAGGAGTCAATGAAACACTAACTAAACTCATGTTGACACTACTTCAATCCACACACATCTCGATATCAGAAACTACATTTGCCTATTCTTCCAAATTTCACAAGCAATAGGACACGAAAACAAGACAGAAACACACTTTCAATAATTAGAATAACATGTTATTTTTTAAACTAATGTGACATCTTCGGAAAAGTATTTAAGTTGTCATCAAGTTAGTGACAAAACCTCATAACTTGAATAATTATATTCAGTAAATTTGGTATTTCCATAAAAGTTGGATGTAATCTACCTTTAATATGTTGTTTTATTGGTATCATCTTGTTACATTTAGACTAACTTGTATTTGTGCATCTATCAATGTTCTATTTTTGACAAGAGGGATGAAGGTCTCTAAACAGTCGTGTCAATAGTAAGACTACTTTCGGACATTAGTGGCATAAATGATAATGGTCAGTATGATATTGATGAAAATAACTCCAAAACTAAACTGAAATCTGTTCCATAAAATGTAATACATTAAAATAGTATTTATTTGAAGAGAATGTGAATAATTCTGTGAACAACATATATTATTCTATTCTGCAAAAGCTTTTCTTTATTTCGTTTTAGTAGAAACAATAATATGTAATGTCTGATCTAAAGAATAAAAATAGTCACTATCAATCAAGTCAGTCTGAGTTGTCTATGGTGCTCTATGTATTCTTACGTTTTAAAACAAGATGATGTTGATATACCAATACAGAATACATAAACATTACATACCTTCATCTTGTTATCATGCTTCTTTATGCTTATCCATTTTATGAAAGCATAGATTTATCATCCTTTGTTTGATTCATGATAGAATATTTGTAACTGTCGAAATACATTTCCTTCTGTGTCGATGTACTGTTCCATTTATAGAACTGTTCTTTCTCCATCTGGTTCTGCTATATCTCCACACATACAATGCTTGTTAATACTAAAATAAATTAATCATTGTTTCAGTTTCAGTTTGGAATATCTTCATTGCACTCAGGACATGTCCATAGGTGCTCCGATCACCTTCGCAATATCTCCACAGCGTCCAGCGACTGACCGTACCAGTTCGATTTTGATTGATGAGCCTACTCACGTACCTGTTATGCTGTTCTTTTCTTGCTCTCAATCTTCAAACCCAGCTCCTGCAATCTAGTAGTTGACGTGGATTGGTTTAAATGAAAATCTTCTTTGCGGCTACACTCCATGAGGCGTTCAAATATCAGCTCTATCCATTGGCTGGCCCTCTGATATGGTGGCAGAGCCAGCCAACCTGTCTGCTTCTCATTGCCAAAGACACCACTCCTTGAAACGAAGATAATGTGAATCTGTGTCGTTGGCAATGAGAGAGACAGACAGCATAATAAGAAAAGAAGAATAGTAGACAACCAGAGATACAAAGGAGATTGTTAAATTCTGGCTAGAATATTGTTGACATTAAGTCATGTTAGATTGCACGTTACTTTGTAACAATGTGCTAAGCAGTGTATTTTGTATCTTACATTTAATACAAATATATCATTGAACAGGCTAAGTGTATTTAACTAATGCTAGATATCTAGAAGGATGAGATGAGACACTGCAAAGTCAAATCGAGATTTATAATTTAAAGATGCCAAGCAGTTTTAATTGCACTCATAGTACAAAGTTTGAAACAGTAACAAGTAAATTGTTATAATTAAACTCTCATTGAGAAGTCGATGGTATAATTTGTTATTCAAGCTGTGTTCATGACATCATATAATTATGTTTTACTTATTTTTGAATACCCTATGACATCAACATTTATTTAAAGATAGACAATGCTGGATTCATAAGTTAATAATTCGATAATAAAATAACTATTAAGTGACACGATGGTTCTTGAAGGTGGTCTTTGGTCTTCCACGTTTTCTTTTTCCCAACTGATGACCACACGTCAAGGACTTGTCGATTTAGTCTCTGTTCGTCTGATCTAAGAACATGACCTAAATATTCCACCTTCGTTTCCTTATAATATTTGATACAGGTTGTTGGTGTGTTCTATCTCTCTGCTGTGTTGTGTTGGAAAGGTTACGACAATTAATCAATGTTACATTATTGTGAACTTCTCAAAATAGTAGACATAATTATAGTTATATATTACTTTAGTTGTTATCGTATATTTAAATAGCGATCGATCAGTTGTAACAGATCTATAAATAATAGAACTTAGCAAAGCAGTTGTAGTCCATCAGCAGACAAATTAAATCATAGTTTCACATTTTCCATATGCCTCTTTTTCGACCTGACGCTAAAAGGCAAAATAGGAATAGAGAATAGAATATATAGATAGTTTTCAATTTTGTAAGACACGTATTTATGTCTTCAGTGAAAGTTAGCTGAAATGAACTTATGAAGTGTAATGAATTAATGACAATTTAAGCCACGCAATTGTTTTATGGCAACAACAACAACAAAACTGTGAACTTAAATGTCTACATTAGCAGAAGACAAAAGCGTCAAATAAGCTACGCATGATATATATTGTAATAACTACATTACTTCAGTTGTACCAATGTTTGTATCAATAATGCCGAATATTCTAGCTACATAGTTGTTAAACGTAGAGTAAAGAAAAGAAGCAGTATGCTACTTGACATGATGACTACATTATACGTTGATTGTCTGTGGTTTTACTAAAGACAAAATGTCAAATTTTAAAAATAGTAAACTGGGCATTATATATGGACAAGGAGCTCAACAAAATGTTCAGTGAGAACGTAACACTGATTTTTCAGTGGGCAGTCTTTACTGTTCTTTGCCAGGCAATTGACTTATTTGGTATTGGAAGCAACATAATAAATATCATCTGTTTTTTTTTTAAGCGGGTTTCAAAG
>JADZMA010000087.1:0-74638 GCA_020796225.1 Arion vulgaris
CCACAAATCCGATATAAAATTAGGATTTCCATTCAATACTGCTCTATTATTGTACGTAATGTGGCTATCTAATTCAGCACAGGATCTATTTGGTCAGGAAGCCTGCCTGTTCATCTCTTAGCTTTGTATCGATGGCATCTCTCTGTCTCTCCAGGATGACTCTGCTTAATATTTTCCCAGGTAATGACAACAGCATTATTCCCTATGGTTTTCACACTTCTGAAAGGTTCCCTTTCTTTGGTAGCTTCACCAGGTATCATTCTCTCCAGTTTGCTGGTATTTCTTCAGTCTCCCAGATTCTGCTAAATAATTTATACAGTATTTCTGTGGATGTGTTTACAGAGACCCCTGTATCCCCGCTACTATTTTTGATCAACCCATTTGATGGACTGTATTTTTCTGCTAGCTTTCTAGTGATGTTGCCAAAAGATCCCAAAGGTTCCTTTCCTGCAGCGCTACCTCTGCTTCTCTTGCTAGATCTTCTACGTATTGTCTTTTATCTCACATATTTGTTTCTTCACTTTCTTGCTAGCAAACTGTGTACTTTCCTGGGCTATGACTGGCAGTTCTAGTTTTGCTATTATTTAAATCTGCTTTCCTCTCTTTCCTTTCTTCTATTTCCTTGAGAGTTTCTGGAGTTATCCATGCCTTATGATTCACATCCTTCTTTCCTAATACCTCTGTATATTTTCATTTCCAAATATTTTGGCTTGCATAGCATTCTTCTGCACTCACCCCATCTTCTAATTGCCCATAAGGCTCTCATGCTTGTAGGAGCTGTGACCGTGAACTGTTCTTTTGTTTCTTGACTTCGCCATTATCAATATATTAGATATCTATATTCCGCAAGAATAAATTCCTCATCAATAACCAAACTTTCTACAAAATCATTCTTAGCGAATCAAAGGAGCAGTGGAAAGGCTGTATTCTATCTCCGCTATTGTTTGGAGTGGCCATTGACTGGAGATGCGAAAATGTTGCAGAGCGAAACTGGCATCGATTGGGTGAAAATAGCCAACTAGAAGATTTGGATTTGCAGATGGTATTGCCTTATTAAGTAGAACAACCAAGATATACAAAGAAAAAACAGACAACTTGTCATCTATAGCATCAAAATTTGGACTGCAGATACGCTATGAAAAAACAAATATAATGAAGACACCTATGGCAAGTAATGCAGATATCACACTGGAATCTAAAATGATAAAAATAACAGAGCGATTCACCTATTTGTTACAGCAATTTTGATTGCACACGAAATGTTAAAAAAATTATGATACGAATTGGCAAAACAACATCAGCTTTTAAAAGTAAATAAAATATGGAACTGCAAGTTATGTAATTGTTAAAACTAAATTACGAATTTTCAATTCAAATGTTGTATCAATCCTAACATATGCCAGCGAGTTGGAAAATGACTAAAAAGATATAAACAAGTTGAATGCATTTGAAAATAATGTCTGAAAAATAATGTATAAAATGGAACGAATTCGGGAAAGTGAAAATCAGAGACTTTCGGGTAACCAAAATGCAACTGTTAAAAGAAAAAAAGATGGAGATATGTTGGGCATACCTTGAGGAGAAATGATCAACGATATCAAAGCGGCTTAAAATGGGATAAAAAGGGTTCAAAAAAGGGTCACCAAAAGGGTGAAAAATTTTGCTGGAAGGGAAAAAATTTGGGTTCGTTCATGGTGTTTGGGCGGTTCCCCAGGATAAGCGGTATGGGAAATTTTAGGCCCAAACGTAAAACGGTACGAGGGGAATTTTTTTTTTTATGTTCATGGATGTTTTTTCGCTTAAGTTTCGTTTAATTTTTTTTTCAGCAAAGGGGCCCGTCTACATCTGCCCCAAAAACCCCTTCATCTTTAGAATGACCTAATTTCTTTTTTCTTTAAATTTTTTTTCCTTTTTTGATCTGGTAAAACAATTTTTTTTATTTTTCTTTTTTGGAAGACCTTCCATCTTGACTTTGATTGCTGCACAGTTGGTGAATGTTCCCCTTTTCGTTCATTATCCCTAGCCCCGTGTTTCCCCATATCCCCTCTCCTATTTGCAACCTTTTTTGGCATTGAGGTCACCCATCAAATTTTTATTTTCCCCATTTTTTGATTACCTATAGTATTTTGAAGTTTTATGTAAAATTCCTTTTTTATTTTTTCCTCTTTATCATTGTGGGTGCATAACATTGGGTAAATTCAAGAATCTTTCTTTTTGGTGGTTCTGAATGTTGCTGTGATTATCCTGGACTCCTGCTTCCCATTTTATTAGTGCATTCTCCTTCTTTAGATAGCAAAACCACTCCTTCACTATGGGGGCATTTTCTTATATGGCCTGAAAACAGCATTTTCTCCTGTGTTTAGATGTTGTTTGCCTGCCCCCACCACCTGTTTAAATAATCCCAAGATGCCAATTCCGTGTAATTTCATCTCATTTACTACCTGTGCTGTCTTTCCCATTCCATACATACTTCTAACATTCCAGATCCAATTCTGGAGTTTTTCCTAAGTGAAAGGAAGATAATATGCGTGCAGACTCCTTGCGCTTTCTCTCCCCCTTCATACCTCTTCTAGAAAAAGGGTTCCTTTCCTTTGGGTTTGGGACAGTTTTTTTTTTATTTTTATTGGCTTGTTCATGGTTGGTTGGGTTTTTTGGCTCAAATTTTCTACTGGATAGGGTAGCCACCCACCAAACCCACCTTAGTCCTTCTTACGACATGCCTTGTAGGTAGTGTCACTATTCTTTGCTCCCCTTGACCCCGGCAACACACGGTGATGAACAAGCTATAAGGGAAAAAATTAGACAATGAAGTCAACCCTTTCGTCCTTTATATAATATTGTTTGTGTGTCTGTATGAACGTGGGGTTTTTGGGGATATTCGTGACTGAATGTGCATGTGCGTGTGTGTGATGATGTTGGCGTGAGGGGGTGGATTTATTTGAGTGTGGTGTATTTTAGTGTGGATGTATTTGAGTGTGGATGTATTTGAGTGTGGTGTATTTTAGTGTGGATGTATTTAAGTGTGGATGTATTTGAGTGTGGATGTATTTGAGTGTGGATGTATTTGAGTGTGGGTGTATTTGGTGTGGATTATTTTTGGATATATTTTTTGGGTTTTTATGTGGGTATTTTATGTAAAAATTTAAATAGAAGACTGCAGTAAAACTTGATAAATAGTGAAACACTACAAAAAATACTATAGTTTTTCAAAATACATAAACAGTGACGATAAACAGCAACGTTTCGACCAACAAGGCCTTTATAAAACAACAGACAAACAGGAGTGACAAATTAAAATGAAACACAAAGGGACGACCAAATACCAACGTATCTAAGGAAAATCTGGAATAAAACGAATAACGAAATAAATTAACACAAAAAACACACATAAAAACTAGAAATAGAAAAGAACAATGAAACATCTAGTAAATATATAACTTGAATACATCAACATATCCCATATAGATTAAAAAGCAGGGGAAAGAAAGTACTAGAAGCATAAGAATGTAATACATGCAACATATACTCCATAGATTACAAAGCTTTGGGGAGAAAGTACAAAGAAGCATAAGAATGTAATACGTTGACCCCGCGTGGTCGCAAGGTACCATACAAAGAAATCAACCGATTCTCCAGACAAATCGATACGATCATCAGAGAACATGATCGGATGGCTGTGACCTGGACATCGAAAACTCCTGAATGGCCAGTATCATTAAAATTAGGTAGCTACAGGTCCGAGCATTGGCTATATCCCCAAGTGTTGGGCGAATCGGTCACTGAGTCCCCTGCCGGTTTCCCCAAAAAGGCCTTGTTGCACCGCTTGCGAATAAGGCATGATAATATTCGGGACTCGCACGTAAAACTGTCTTCAACAACGAACGTGGCTTTTGGAAAGACACCGTGCGGGTCTGTATTACATAAGCACAAGTGTTACAGCGCCGACAGCCACTGGATGGTGCCAAATGACTCTGGATGTTTGGCAGAGGCGACTGTGAACTAACTATCCATTTCTGTCCCGTCTGTCGCCCCCAGGATGTGTTGGAAGATTGAACGTTATCGGGATCAAAACTGAAGAATGGAGAGATGACGGAATAGACTTTCTTCAAAAAGGGAACTATGAGGTGGAAAGTTAAAACAAGTTTCACCTGTCAGGTGGAAGTTCTAGCTGGTTAGAGAGGGGCCTCCTGGCGAAATTTGCTGAACGCCGCATAGCAGAAGAAAAGCACCTTATCCGGGTATAAGCGCTTACGAAAAAATCCAGCATCTCGTGAAGCTCTATCGGGAAATCGTCGCCCTCCTAGAGAGGCGACGAAGGCGCAAGTTGAGAGAATGGTAAGAATCACGACAAGCCTGGGAATGGGAAGAGGTATAAAGAAAAAAACTATGTGCATCAGTAGGTTTTAGTATACCTGGTTAGTGATGTGGATAGGCTGATAGTGATAGTGATGTAAAGAAAGTTGACACAAGAGGTAGAGATGTGAGATGTAAACCGAATAGCCGGATTGAAGACTTTAATGAAATTAATGAAGCGTGACAAATCGGCTTCAGGCATATCGGTAATGCCAATACAATCATCAATGTATCTATGATACACGGGAGGGAAAAAGGGCCATCTAGGAATTCCATACTAGGTGCTAAAGATGACCCATGAATAGACAAGCATACTGGGTCCCTTTTTGGTACCCTTGGCGACCCCACTGATCTGCTCAAAAAACTGGTCATTGAACTGAAAAGGATTGAGGAGTTAGAACTAGTTCTCAAGACGAAGGAGAGCCGAGGTGGAGACAAGTGGGTTAGTTCTCCTGTCGAGAAAGAACTGGAGAGCTTGAAGTCCGTCGGAATGAGGTATGGAGGTGTACAATGAGCACACATCAAGGAGGAAGAGACGGTAAGTCCTGCCGGCAACAACTCAATAACGAAAAAACAGACAAATTGTGGTTTTTATCTTTCAAGAATGAAGGTAGGGGGTGACTATGGATTGAAGATACTATCAAGAAATTCGGAGATATGTTCCGTAGGACAAAAACGAAGCGAAACGATGGCCTACCCCGGGTTGTTCAGTTTATGAATTTTGGGGCATATAAAGGCAGGTTTTCCCAAACAGCTATCGATGACACAAGTGATGATGCGCCGGTAGGAAGGTCGTTAAGGCAATTAGTTCTTAATTACTGTACGGACTTTACTATTGTTAGATAGTGTGACATCAGAAGAACTAGTTTTATAGAGATTGGTGTCAAATGTTTGGGTTTCGGGCCCTTTCCCGAAGGTATAGTTCTTTGCTCCCTACCACTGTTACCGCCTTTATCAGCGGGTTTGATCAATGTCATCACGTCGACGGAGGGGTGATAGAGCACGAAACTCCGGACGGAGACGTATTAGAATGCCCTGGGGGTTTGGGTGGAACGGGCAATATCGTTAAAATATTCTTGATGTAGAGATCAAGAGCGTTGGAGACACCAGGGTTGGGTGTCCCAAACATGTTTGCAGTAGAATATTTGGGGAACATACTCGTGTCATGACATTGGTCAGTGTCACCTGGTTCCGAAAATAAATTTCAGCCGTAAGCCACGGTGAAACGGTGACATCTTGAAAGAGTAGAGTAGTGGTCAATGGTGGGTCGGGGAGGAACAAACGGACCCTTACTTAAAACATCTCTCGCTTCCGTCTGTCTAGATACATGATGATTGTATTGGCATTACCGATATCCGAAGCCATTTGTCACCCTTTAATTTCTTTTTCTTCAATCCGGCTATTCGGTTTACATTTTCACATCTCTACCTCTTGTGTCAACTTATGCATCACTATCACTATCAGCCCATCCACCATCCACATCAGTATACTACAACTACTGATGCCATAGTTTTTCTTTCCTCTTCCCATTCCCAGGCTTCGTGATTCTTACCATTCTCTCAACTCTTGCGCCTTCGTCCCTCTGTGCGGGGACGACGTTTCCTCATGACTCACGGATGCTGGATTTTTTTCGAAAGCCATACCCGGATAGGTGCTTGCTTCTGCTATGCGGCGCGTTCGAAAATTTTCTCGCCAGGAAACTCTCTCTAACCAGCATAGAACTTCAATTCGGGCAGGTTGAAACTTGCTTAACTTTCCACCCTCATAGTTCCTTGTGAAAAAGTTTTATTCAATCATCTCCATTCTTCAGTCTGACCCTGATAACGTTCAATTTTCCCAACACTATCCTTTGGTGGCGTACAGACGGGACAGAAGCCTTAAGGTTTGTTAGTTCCGTCGCCTCAAGCCAAACACCCAGTCATTTGGCACCATCCGTATTGACCGTCGGCGCTGTAACACTTGTGCTTATGTAATACAGACCCGCACGGTGTCTTTCCAAAAGCCACGTTCGTTGTTAGACAGTTTCGTGCGAGTCCCGTAATATTATCATGCCATTATCTGCAGGGGTGCAACAAGGCCTATATTGGGGAAACCGGCGGGAGACTCAGTGACCGATTCGCCCAACACTTGCGCGATATACGCCAATGCTCTGTGCCCCTGTAGCTACCCATTTCAATGATACTGGCCATTCAGGAGCTTGCGATGTCAGGTCACAGCCATCCGATCATGTTCCTCTGATGATCGTAGTCGATTCTCTGGAGAATCGGGTTTATTTCTTTGTATGGTACCTTGCGACCACGCGGCTCAACAATTTCATTCTTAGCCCTTTTTAGTCTTTCTCTTCCCAAAGCTTTAATCTCTATGGGTATATTTGCATGTATTACATTCTTATGCTTCTTAGTACCCCTTTCCCCCTTTATATCTATATGGTATATGTTGCATGTATTCAAGTTATATATTTACTAGATGTTTCATTGTTTCTTTTCTATTTCTAGTTTTTTATGTGTTTTGTTTACATTTATTTCTTATTCTTTTATTCAATTTTCTAGATACGTTGGTATTTGGTGTCCCTTTGTTTTCATTTAATTTGTCCTCCTGTTTGTTCGTTTGCTTGATAAAACCTTGTTGGTCGAAACGTTGCTGTTTATCGTCACTTTTATGTATTTTGTAAAACTATAGTACTTTGTTTGTACGTGTTTCACTAGCTGATAAATATATAATTTAGAACCATTTCGTTTTAAAATGTAAGTTATAGTCTTGAGGTTTCAGGCATGAATTTTTTCCAATTTTTCACCCCCCTGCCGGTCTCACCCCCTACCGGTCTCCCCACCCCAGTCCCGGTCTCACTCCCTACCGGTCTCACCCCCCCTACCGGTCTCACACCCCCCACTACCGATCCCACACCCAGTACCAGTCTCCCCCCGAGTCCCGGTCTCACACCCCAGTCCCGGTTTCACCCCCCACTACCGGTCTCACCCCCCAAATCCGGTCCCCACCCCCCTATCAATTGGGGGGGAAATGTATTGCCACCCTATGAGCTGTAAAAAAGACAAAAAATGTGGCGCCAAATGTAACGGCAGTGAACAATCCTTCTCTGGGGCCCCAGTAAACAAATGATACCCGGGGGGGGTTACTAATATGTTTGAGCGTGGCAGACTATAACCCCTTAATTGGTAAAACCCAATCTTAAGATGAATCATTGGGCCCAGTAAAAAATTGAATCTTTTGGGCCCAGTAAGGATTGAATCTTGGGCCCAATGGGGATTGAATCGTTGGGTAAATAAGGATTGAATCATTGGGTAAATAAGGGGTTGAATCTTTGGGGTCCAGTAAGGATTGAATCTTGCGTTCGGTAAGTTGAATCGATGGATCGGAAAAGGTTGAATCGTTGGGCCCAGTAAGGATTGAATCGTTGGGCCCAGTAAGGGATTGAATCGTTGGGCCCATGGGATTGAATCGTTGGGCCCAGAAAGGGTTGAATCATTGGGTCCAGAAAATTTGGGAATCTTGGGTCCAGTAAAGGTTAAATCGATGGATCAAAAAGGATTAATCGTTGGGCCCAGTGGGGGTTGAATCTTGGGCCCAATGGGGATTGAATCATTGCCCCCAAATGGGGTTTGAATCTTGGGCCCAGAAAAGATTGAATCATTGGGCCCGTAAGGATTGAATCGTTGGGTCAGTGGGGATTGAATCGTTGGGCCCAGAAAAGGATTGAATCTTGGGAGTAAGGTTGAATCTTGGGCCCCGGAAGGGATTAATCTTTGGGGCCCCAAAAAAAGGGTTGGGAAGTTGGGTCAGAAAAGGTTGAATCGTTGGGCCCAGAAAAGGTTGAATCGTTGTATCCAAGAAAAGGTTGATCTTTTGGATCCAGAAAGGATTGGATCTTTTGGATCCAGTGGGGATTGAATCTTTGGACCCGGAAAGGGTTGAATCGTTGGGACCCAAATAAGATTGAATCGTTGGGCCCAGTGGGGATTGAATCGTTGGACCCAAAAAAGTTTGAATCGTTGGACCCAGTAAGGATTAATCTTGGATCCGGTGGGGATTGGTGTTGGATCAGAAAAAGGTTAAAATCGTTGGGCCCAGAAAGGGTTGAATCGTTGGACCCAGTAAGGATTGAATCGTTGGATCCAGTAAGGGTTGAATCGTTGGACCCGGAAAGGGGTTGGGAACGTTGGATCCAGAAAAGGTTGAATCTTGGATAAAAGAAAAGGTTGAATCGTTGGGCCCAGAAAAAGTTGAATCGTTGGGTCAAAAAAGGGTTGAATCGTTGGACCCAGAAAGGTTTGGGAATCGTTGGACCCGGAAGGGATTGAATCTTTGGGGCCCGGGAAAGGGAATTGAATCGTTGGGCCCAAGAAAAGGATTAATCTTGGATCAGAAAGGGATTGAATCGTTGGACCCGTAAGTTGAATCGTTGGATCCGGAAAAAGTTTAAATCTTTTGGACCCCAGAAAAGGGTTGAATCGCCCCGGATCCAGTGAGTTAATCTTTGGGAATCCAGTAGGGATTGAATCGTCGGATCCAGTGGGGTTGAATCGTTGGACCCAGTAAGGTTGAATCGTTGGGTCCAGTAAGGTTAAAATCGTTGGATCCAGAAAGGGGTTTAAAACGTTGGATCAGTAAAGTTGAAACGTTGGATCAGAAAGGGTTGAATCGTTGGACCCAGAAAGGGTTGAATCGTTGGATCCAGAAAAAAGGTTGAATCGTTGGATCCAGTAAAGATTGAATCTTTGGATCAATTAGGATTGAAACGTTGGACCAGTAAAGTTAAATCGTTGGACCCAATGGGGATTGAATCGTTGGACCCGGTAGGGGTTGATTCGTTGGGTAAATGGGGTTAAAAACGTTGGATCGGTAAGGATTAAAACGTTGGGACCCAATGGGTTGAAACTTGGGTTTGTAAGGATTGAATCGTGGATCCGTAAGGATTGAATCGTTGGACCCAGAAAAGGTTGAATCGTTTGGACCCAGAAAAGTTTGAATCGTTGGGCCCAATGGGGTTGAATCGTTGGATCAAGAAAAGGTTGAACCCGTTGGATCGGTAAAAAGATTGAATCGTTGGACCCAGTAAAGTTGAATGGGTTGGACCCGGAAAAGATTGAATCGTTGGTTTCCGGTAAGTTGGATCGTTGGATCCGGAAAAGTTGAATCGTTGGATGGAAAGTTGAATCGTTGAGTAAAGAAAAGGTTGAATCGTTGGACCCAGTAAGGATTGAATCGTTGGACCCAGTAAAGTTGAATCGTTGGATCCGGAAAAGGGGTTGAATCGTTGGACCCAGTGGGGTTGAATCGTTGGACCCAAAAAAATTGAATCTTTGGGTCCGAAAAGGGTGAATCGTTGGGCCCGGGGGAAATTGAATCTTTGGGGCCCAGTAAGGATTGAATCGTTGGATCGGAAAAGGTTGAATCGTTGGATCCAGTAGAATTGAATCGTTGGACCCGGGAAAAAAGGTTGAATCGTTGGACCCAGTAAATTGAATCGTTGGGTAAATGGGGATTGAATCGTTGGATCAGTAAAGTTGAATCGTTGGATCCGGAAAAGTTGAATCTTTGGACCCAGAAAAGGATTGTCGTTGGACCCAGAAAAGTTGAATCGTTGGATCCAGAAAGGATTGTCGGGGGGCCCAATGGGGATTAATCGTTGGACCCAAAAAATTGAATCGTTGGACCCCAGTGGGGATTGAATCGTTGGGTAAATGGGATTGAATCGTTGGACCCAGAAAAATTTGAAATGGACAATAATAGAGATGGACAGAAAATTAAAAGGAAGGACGAAAGGGGAAAAGATGGACAGATAATGAAAAGATGGACAGATATTAGAAAAGGGGCAGATAATGGGGAAAAGGGGGCCCAATAATGAGAGGGGCAATAATGAAAATGGACAGATAATGAGAGATGGACGGATAATGAAAATGGACAGATAATGAAAATGGACAGATAATGAAAAGATGGACAGAAAATTAGAGAGATGGACAGATAATGAGAAATGGACAGAAAATTGAGAATGGACAGATAATAGAGTTTGGACATATAAGAAACGTCTTCTTCTTCGAACGATCCATATTGACCCACTTATTAAACCATTTTTTGGATTTGTATGTGATCTGAGCCAAAGTACGATATGCCGGTTGGGGACCTACAATTTCCCTTAAGAAATCCGTTTTCCCACGAAGCTGTTTATATTCTATGGAAAACTTCCTGGGCCCCCTTCCTCAGTCTGTTTTCTTTACCTTTTTGGTTTTTCAGTGGTACTATTTTTTTCATCTTTTTTGGGGCTCCGGAAAGTAGAAACAAAAAAGATATGTTTAATGTTTAAATCCCCATTAATGACCCCCCATCATAAAATGTTAAATCCCCTTTAAAGGGCCACCACCCTTGAAGTTTTGAAATCACCATTAATGACCCACCATCATGAAGTGAAAAAAATCACCATTAATGCCCCCCAATCATAAAGTGTTAAATCACCATTAATGACCCACCATCATAAAGTGTTGAAATCCCTTTGACCCACCATCATGAAGTGTTAAATCACCATTAATGACCCCCATCAAAAAGTGTTGAAATCAAAATTAATGACCCACCATCATGAAGTGTTGTGGTGGGAAAAAACCCTTGTCTTCGGGGCTGGGCAAAACCTTTGAGAAAAAGTTTGGGGCAAATTCAGTTTTTTGGTAATTTTTTTTTTTCAGAGATTTTAAAAACCATGTTTGCCCCCTGCCCAACGTGTTCGTAGCGCGTTGAACGACGGGTGACAACCCCCATGTGAGTCTTTTTTCAATTCCGCGGGCTGTCAAAAAAAATCCATTTTTCCCAGATTTACGGTCCCATGGCACCGGAAGGCAAACCTAAACCCTCAAGTGCTTCTGGAGGGGGAAAAAAAATAATACATTTTTCATTTAAAAAAATTTTTTAAAGGGAAAAAGGCGTATTTGAATTGGAAAAACAATTTAAAGTATAAAAAATATTAGTACATTAAACCCCCCATTTGAACATTTCCCCGTTTTCTTTTGATCAAAGGGGTCTCAGGCGGTTTGGTCTCAGGCTGACCCTCTGGTCTAAAACTGCCCTAATTATTTCCCCTTTAAAATATTCGGCTAGAGTATATTGAAAATTGACAGAAACAGAAAGCCTAAAATTGCATTTACAAAATAGATAAAAGGAAGAGACCACGAGGCAGCAAAAGAAACAAAAGGAGATATAACATTTCGTATACCTGGGAAAATATGAACGTTACCGATGGGAAAATATGATAAGAAAAGAAAATTTGGGCCCTGGTATATCTACAGAACTCTCTCTCTCCCCCTTTGATCCCATATCTACAGGGCCCTCTCTCTCTCCGATCCCATATCTCCCAGACCCTCTCTCTCCCTTTGATCCCATATCTCTTTCCCTCTCTCTCGCGATCAAAAGCCCTCTCTCTCCCCCATGATCCATATCTCACCCCCTCTCTCTCACGACCCCATATCAAAGAACTCTCTCGGATCCCTTTCCCAACGGGAACCCCTCTCTCTCCCCGGACCCCATATCTAAGCTCTCTCAGATCCCATATCTACAGAACTCTCTCTCTCCCCGGACCCCCTTATCTACAGAACTCTCTCTCATGATCCAATACCCAACGGGAACTCTCTCCCCTTTGGATCCCATATCTCAGAACGCTCCTCTCTCTCTGGACCCCCATATCTCAGAACTCTCTCTCTCTCCCCAATCCCATACCCCAAAAACCCCAACATCAAAAGCTGAAAAGCTGAAGAAAAAAAAAGAACAATGAGTTTCTATAGCAGTATCCCCAAAACTGTCATGCTCTCCTCTTGGTTCTTGCTTTTGGGAAAGCTATCATTTTTATTTGAGGGGTCACATGAGGATCTTCTTCATCCCCTTCGGACATTTATAATCGCTCCCCCTCTTCTCCCCCCAAGCCCAAAGTATTGCAGTGTGTTTCTTTTCTTCTCCACCCCGGGTTATTGCAATTTTGTTTCTTGTGCTTCTCCCCCGGGTATTTTGCAATGTGTTTTTTTTTCTTCTCCACCCAAACATTTTTTTGCTTTTTTCTTGTGCTTTCCACCAAGCATGTATTGCAGTGTGTTTAGACACAGTCAACTCTAGATAACTAATCAGATTATAGTTGGTTCTGGTTTATGTTAACAACTTCCGTTCTGTGTTGATTGATGAATCTAAAAGGGTTTTTCTCATAGTTTTCCCCTTTTACCTCCCCAAATATCGGTATATTTTATAACCCAGGCAACCGAGATAAAAACTCTATGAATAATCAAATAGTGCTAAACTCTATGAATAATCCCAAAAAGTGTGCTCTATGAAAATCATTTTTGGGCCGCAAGATTGGGACATTTAAATCCTGCTTTCTTGACTGGAAACATACAGTGAAACATCAAATGATGTCGGGGATAAGCAAATCCTTCCCAAAACATATTTTAAAAAAAAAAACTCCGTCTATTAGTTTTGTCCCGTCCGTGATACTGAGACTTCCCATAAAATTAGAAAACCTCTTTTGTCTATTTTTGGCCCCGTGTTGTTTTAGCCCTTTGTCTGTTGTGTCCTTGTGTCTGTTGTAACCTTGTGTTGTTGTGTCCTTGTTTTTGTAGCCTTGTGTTTTTTTAGCCTTGTGTCTGTTTTTGCCTTTGTCTGTTTGATTTTGTCTGTTTGTTGTGTCTTTTGTTGTGTCTGTTGTAGCCTTTTTTTTTGAGCCCCGTGTCTTTTGTTGAGCCTTGTGTTTTTTGGGCCCTGTTCCTTTTTAGCCCTTTTCTGTTGTAGCCCTTGTCTGTTGTGCCTTGTGTCTGTTGTAGCCTTGTGTTTTTTGGGCCCTGTGTCTTTGTGTCCTTGTGTCTGTTGAGCCCTGTGTCTGTTTAGCCTTGTGTCTTTGTAGCCTTTTTGTCTGTTGAGCCTTTGTTTTCTTTTTGTCCTTTTTCTGTTGTGTCCTTGTGTCTTTTGAGCCCTTGTGTCTGTTGTGTCCTTGTGTCTGTTGTGGGCCTTTGTGTCTTTTGACCCCCGTTCTTTTTGTTTTGTCTTTGTAGCCTTTTTTTCTTTTGTAGCCTTGTTCTTTGTAGTTTTGTCTTTGTTTGCCTTTGTCTGTTGAGCCCCTTTTGTCTGTTTTGTCCCCTTTTGTCTGTTGTAGCCTTTGTCTTTGAGCCTTGTTCTGTTTTAGCCTTTTGTCTTTTGTAGCCTTTGTCTTTTTTGTCCTTTGTCTATTTTTTAATTTGTCTGTTTTAACCTTGTGTCTTTGTGTCTGTTGTGTCTGTTGTGTCCCTTTTGTCCCGTTTTGTCTGTTGTGTCCCCTTTTGTCTGTTGTGTCCTTGTGTCTGTTGAACCTTGTTTTTCTGTTTTGCCTTGTGTCTTTTTGTCCTTGTGTCTGTTGTGTCCTTGTGTCTGTTTTGTCTTTGTGTCCTTGTGTCTTTTGTGTCCTTGTGTCTGTTTTTGTCCTTGTCTTTTATTTCCTTTTCCTTTTTCCTTGGGGGCAGTGTTTCTTTTGAAAAAAATTTTGTAACGCTATGATGATAATCTTCATATAACTGATAACTGATTTCATATCAGAGATATTCCTTTCGTTTTCTTCTATGATGCACTTTCAAATTCTTCTTGGCCCCTTTCCTTTATTTCTCAAATATTATATCAGTTTTTTGTCTGTTTTTGTTTTACATTTGCGGTGCAGGAAAAAAGGGGAACAGAGGAATCTGGAGGGTAAAAGAGGGCGATAGGCAAACCAAGACCGTGCGGGATATTTTTTCGGGATGATGCAAGTCTTGGAAAAGCCTCTCCTTAAATGTTTTTTTTTAAAAAACCTTCAATTGTGACTTATTTCCCTGATGCCCCCTCCTCTTCGGTCCCCCTGATGCGGCCGTGCTTCTCTGTATCTTTGCATGGCCCCGGACAAAGGTTGATAGAAAAAATAAGTTGGTTTCACAAACAAGCGAAAACTTCCGAAACAACTTGCAACACTTCAGAATAAATTGGTTTCACAAACAAAATGAACACTGCACAAGCAACTTAACACTTCCCAAGCAACGCAACACTTCAAAGCCCAAAACAACCTTCAGAATAAGTTGATTTCCAAAAAAAGCAGACCTGCCAACAAAGCCCCACTTCACGAAGCAACTTGCAACACTTCAGAATAAGTTGGTTTTTTTGAAACAAGCAGACACTGCCAAGCAACTTGCAATCTTCACGAAACAACGCAACATGCACGAAGCAACGCAACCTACGGCAACCGGCAAATTCATGAAGCAACCAACACTTCCCGAATAAGTTTTTCCAAAAAAAGCAGACCTGCCGAAGCAACTTGCAATACTTCCAAAAAAGAAACCCGAAGCAACACAACACTTCACGAAACAACCAGCCAACCTGCCAAAACAACTTCAACACTGCACAAAAACTTGCAGCCTGCCAAAAACTTGCAACCTTACAATAAGTTGGTTTCAAAACAACGAAACTGCACGAAGCAACCAACACTTCCAATAAGTTGGTTTTACAAACAAGCAGACCTGCACGGGCAACTTGCAACCTTCCCCCCAATAAGTTCGTTTCACAAACAAGCGAACCCAGAAGCAACCGCAACACTTCCCGAATAAGTTGGTTTTACAAACAAGCAACACTGCCGGCAACCCAAAATTACAATAAAATTTTGTTTACAAACAAAACAGACCTTTCAAGAAACCCTTTCAACCTTACCAAAAATTGGTTTACAAACAAGCAGACACTCCCACAACTTGCAACACTTCCAATAAGTTGGGTTTTACCCAAAAAAGCGAACCCGCACGAAGCAAACAACCTTCCAATTGGTTTTGGTTTACAAAAAAAGGGCCTTCCAAGGCCCTTTCCCCACAAAACTTTTCAACACTTCACGGAACTTGCAGCACTTCACGAAACAACCAACACTTCACGAAACAACCAACCTGCAGAAGCAACCGCGCTCGAAAGGGAACACGGGACCCAAGCAACCCAAAACTGCAGAAAAAAAAGCAACACTGCACGAAGCAACTTGCAACCTTCACAATAAGTTGGGTTTTACAAACAAGCAGACACTGCACGAAACAACCAACACTTACAATAAGTTGAACCCCAAACAACGACACTGCACGAAGCAACGGGAAAATTCCAAAAAAAAGTTGGTTTTTACCCAAACAAAACCGACCCGCACGGGAAAAAAAATTTTAAAACTTCACAATAAGTTGGTTTTTAAAAAAGGAAAACGCTGCACGAAGCAACTTGCAACACTTCACAATAAGTTGGTTTCACAAACAAGCGAACTTACGAAGCAAACACAGCACTTCCTGGGTTGGTTTCACAAACAAACCCGAAAACTGCCCAAACAAACCCTTTCAAACCACAAACAAATTCAACAAGCAACCAACACTTCACAGAAACAACACAGCCCCGAAACAGCTTTGCCCGAAGCAACTTGCAAGCCTTCCGGCCCAAAGCAACACTGCCCCAAACAACCAACACTCAGAAGCAACACAACACTGCACAAGCAACCAACACTTCACAAAAGTTGGTTTTAAAACAAGCAGACCTGCACGAAACAACCCAAAACTTCCAAAAAAGGGGTTTATTTCACCCAAAAAGCAGGGGCACTGCACAGGAACTTCAACACTTCCCAAAAATAAGTTGGTTTTTTACCAAAAAAAAAAAGCAGACACTGCAAGGGAACTTGCAACACTTCACAATAAAATTGGTTTCACAAAACAGACCTTTACGAAGCAACCAACACTTCACAATAAATTGGTTTCCAAAAAACAAGCGAACCTTAGAAGCAACTTGCCCAAAATTACAATAAGTTGGTTTCACAAACCCAAACAGACACTGCAGGGAAACAACTTCAAACTTCCCTAATATTAGAACCAAATATAGGGTTTTACTCTCCCCTCCCTTTACATTTGGGTTTTTAAGTCAAATTTTCAGTTTAAAGGGGAATATCTCATAACACTCGGACATGTCAATAAGGACCCGATTCCCCTCAACAAATCCAAACGGGGTCAGCGGCCCAACACCCAGTTCGATGTTGATTAATCAAAAATCTTTGCATATTTAGTATGTCGTTCTTTTTGGGGTTTCCCAATATTGACACCTATCTATCTCAATCCCCGGTCAGCAATTTGGGGTTACAGCCCCGAACTCCTCTGTTCGGCAAGACTCTCCAATGCCTGAAGAATGTCATTTTTGATCCCTGGGGGCTCCCCCGGTTTTTCCCAAACCAGAATCCATCGGGGTTTTTATTACCCCCAATCCTCCTGCCCGGGGGCCAAAAAAAAAGGGGATTTCTCTGATCATTGTTTTACCGTACCTCCCCCAGTTGCGTCACCATTCCAAATTTGACAACAAAAACCCTTCTCCCTGGGGTCCCCCTAAAGTATGAAAACCCCGAGGGGTAGTTGGAGATGCCAACCATTTTTTCCCTTCCGTGCCCCAACCTCCCTTGTCAAACTACCTTTGATTGTTGCGGAAACCCCCCTGGCCCCTCTTTTTGTTTTTCCTCCCAGGGGTGCTAAAAAACCCACGCACGGGGGTTTTTGGCGAATATTTTTAAACCCTCGGTGTAAAAAACCCCATCTGTATCATTGATGATGTCATTCAAAAGAACCTCCCACCCCCACGTTTAGCGGTGATAAAATTATTTTTTCCAATTTTCTTAATAATGCCTTAACGGGGAAAGCAGTCTGAAATTTAGGCCCGGAATCCCTTCCTCTCCCGTTTTTAAATTCCCGGGAAAGGGAATTTTTTGGGTTTATATGACAAGGCATTTGATAATTTAGGTCGTAGTTCTCCCCCCTTGGTGACAGCCTCCCTAGGAAAACTTGAGACAATATCAGGGGGAGTGAAATATTGTTATATTTTGTGGTTTAATATTTTTTTATAAAATTTAAAACACCCCCCCCCATCCCAAAAATGAGTTCAAACTTTTTTAAAAGATAACAAAACATCATTGGTTTGACACCTGACTTTTTTCAAATTTCATGCCCAATTTTTTTATCCATTTCTCACTGACAATATTATTGTGTTTGGGGACAATGCTTAATAACGCTCAAAGTGCTTTTTCCGTTTGTTTTTTGGAAATTAGTTAATTCGGCGGGAAAAAAGGGGGGGGGCGGAAGTCCCTCTTTTAAGGGGGGTTGGGGGAACAGTTAAAAAAGGTTAAACCCCAGTTTATGCAGAGATCCAATTAGAATGATATTGATGCAGGGCCGGTCCTTCTCGGGTTATTCATAATAAAAAACATGGAAGATGTAATGGATTTTCTTTGATGGACAAAGGCAGCATTTTAGATAAAAACTATGGGGGAACTAAATGGGCAGGACCATCCTGGGGGATCCATAAATAAAACGGTCTCAGCGACGGTAAAAATGATACAACTGTCACGACTGTTAAAAGTGGTAACTTCAGCGACTTGGGAAAAGTGGCCTTTACCCTTGTGAAAAGTAAACCTTCAGCGACTGTGTAAAAAGTAATACAACTGTCAACTGTGTAAAAATAAGTACCCCGCGACTGTGTAAAAAGTAAATAAAACTGTCGCGACTGTGTAAAAAAGTAAAATAAAACTGTCAGCGACTGTGTGAAAAGGGAAGTAAAACTGTGGGTGACGGGAAAGTAAAGTACAACTGTCAGCGATTTTGTAAAAATGATAAAACTGTCGTGACTGTGAAAAGTGAAGTAAAACTGTCGCGACTGTAAAAAGTGAATAAACTGTCGTGACTGTAAAAAGTGAATACAACTGTCCGACTGTGTGAAAAGTAAATCCGCCAGCGACTGGGGAAAGTGAAGTACAACTGTCAGCGTTGAAAAGTAAAGTACACTGTCGTGACTGTAAAAAGTAAATACCTGTCAGCACTGTGTGAAAAGTGAAGTACAATGTCAGCGCTGGGGAAAAGTGGTACATGTCAGCGACTGTGTGAAAATGAAGTAAAACTGTCATGACTGTAAAAAGGGGTTCAACTGTCGTGACTGAAAAATGATAAAACTTCAGTGACTGTGAAAAAAAATATATTCAGCGATTTTGAAAAGTGATAAAACTTCAGCGCTGTAAAAAGTGAAGAAAACCTGTTGCGACTGTGGAAAGTGAAGTACCTTCGTTTGGGGGGTTGAAGTAAAACTGTCAGTGACTGTGAAAAATAATAAATTTCAGCGACTGTGAAAGTGAAGTACAACTGTCGGCGACTGTGGAAAAGTGAAGTACAACTGGGATCCCCTATGTTCCACGAGGAGCGAGACAAATAATTGCAGAAAAATTAATTATCACGCCCCGGGCGGTTTTTGTGTTTTTTCATCATCCGACTAACTAAACAAACAGACGTGCGGGCGTGCGTGTATTTTATTTGAAAAAGGGGGAAGTAGACTTCATTCCCAGGTTTCTCAATATGGCTCTGTTGCTGTCGCAGAATAAAATGCATCTATATTACAAACGCGACATACGCCAAGCCTGTGACCGTAGCCCCCCATTTTAATGATACGGCCATTTGGGCCCCGTGCCCAGGCCCAACCATCCGTCTATTCCTCGGATGATCCAGTCGTTTCTCGGAGAATCGGTTGATTTGGTATGGCCCGCGACCACGTGGGCTCAACATTACTTTCCCTATGTTTCTTAGTACTTTCTCTTCTCATGCCTTTAATCTATATGGGTTATGTTGCATGTATTCAAGTTATATTTTCTAGATGTTTTGTTTTTTTTTCCTTTCTATTTCTAGTTTTTATGTGTGTTTTTTGTTACATTTATTTCGTTATTCGTTTTTTCCCCAGATTTTCATTAAAACTTTTATATAAATGTCCATATGTTTTTTTTTGGCACTCCTGTTTTCTTTTGTATAAAGGCCTTGTTGGTCGAAATGTTGCTGTATTTGTCATTTTTTTTTTAATTTTATACTACATACTTTGTGATGACGTGTTTTGTCAATCAAATGGTTTTACTCGTCTCATCTTTTTTTGAATCATCTCAGGCATTGCACAAAAAAAAGTGACAACGTTTGGCAACAGTCTGGGATCTCTTAAAAAAATTGCTCTTTTCTCGGCGGATTCAAAACCCAACCTTCATACGACAGGAAAAAATTTTAAACTTCCCATTGAGTACCCCTTTTGTGTGTGTGTGTGGATGTGTTGTTACATCCCACTATAACAAACATAATCGACGTAGGCGTTTGTTTTTACGTATTATTTTAATTGGTTTACACAAATATCTAGGCTTTCAGATGTCAATGAAAGTGACACTTGTCACAACAGTGGAAATTATCTTTCATGGTTATATCATGTACCTGCTACTACTACTAGACTAGTTGGGTGAAATCCTACATAAGTTTTATTTGAGATAGTATGTTCACAGTTGTTCTATTTTATTACAGGTCTAAAAGCAAAGATGACTTCATTCTACCGGTGCGACGGTTTACCCCAAAAGGCTCCGTTCTTGTCGAGGAAAAAGCTGAACTGTTGTATAACCGTTCTTGTCGAGGAAATGCGAGACTGTTTTTTAAATTCTTGTCGAGGAGAGAAAATTTTGAGACTGTTTTATAACCGTTCTTGTCGGGAGAGAAATGCGGACTGTTGATCCCTTCTTTTCGGGGGGAGAAATGCTGAGACTGTTGTATAACCGTTCTTGTCGAGGAAATGCGGACTGTTGTATAACCGTTCTTGTCGAGGAAATGCTGAACTGTTGTATAACCGTTCTTGTCAGGGGGAAGAAATGCTGAGACTGTTTATAACCTTCTTGTCGGGGGGAAATGCGGCTGTTGTATAACCGTTCTTGTCGAGGAAATGCTGAGACTGTTGCATAACCCTTCTTGTCGGGGGAAAAATGCGAGACTGTTGTAAAACCCGTTCTTGTCGGGGAGAAAATGCTGAGACTTTGTATAACCGTTCTTGTCGGGGGAAAAATGCTGGACTTTGTAAAAACTTTTTGGGGAAAAATGCGAACTGTTGTAAAACCGTTCTTGTCGGGGAGAGAAATGCGGACTTTGTATAACCGTTCTTGTCGGGGAAATGCAAAGACTGTTGCATCCGTTCTTGTCGGAGAAAAGGGAGACTGTTGTATAACCGTTCTTGTCGGGGGAGAGAAATGTGAGACTTTTTTATAACCGTTCTTGTCGAGGAAGAAATGCAGACTGTTGTATAACCGTTCTTGTCGAGGAAAATGCTGAGACTGTTGTAAAATTTTTTCAAAAGAAATGCGAGACTGTTTAAAACCGTTTTTCGGGGAAAATGCTGGCTGTTGTATAACCGTTCTTGTCGAAAAAATCTGAGACTGTTTATAACCTTCTTGTCGAGGAGAAATGCTGGACTTTTGTATACCGTTCTTGTCGGGGAAATGCTGAGTGTTGTTAACCGTTCTTGTGGGAAGGAAATGAGACTTTGTATAACCGTTCTTTCGGGGAGAGAAAATGCTGAGACTGTTGTATAACCGTTCTTTCGGGGAGAGAAATGCTGAACTGTTGATAAAGCGGGGAACCCATAGCTCCCTAATCCTGGGGATCTCATGAAAATATTCACATGCTTGGTTATTGGAACACAATTTCGGGGTGAAACAAACAGGAAACCACTTTTTGATCTGCCCTTGGGTTGCTTCAGTTAGAAGGGCCATTTATTGATTTGTGCTGACGGGGTTGTATGGTTGTCAGAGGTAATTTTTGATCCCCCGCACTGGGGGTTGGTATCGTTAGTCTACAGGTAACCACTTTATTGATCTTAGTCACTGGCGGGGTTGGTATCTTATCTGGGGGAAACCCCTTTTGTTTTAACCTCCCGGTAGGGTTGCTATCGTTGTCTCGAGGAAACCCTTTTGATCAGCCCTGGGCAGGTTGGTATCTTGTCACGGGGTAACCCTTTTTTCCCCCCTGCACTGGAAAAGGGTTGCTTCAGTTAGCCCGGGGAAACCCACTTTATTAATCTTAACCCCACGGCGGGGTTTTATCATTAGTCTACGGAACCCTTTATTGATCTTGTCCTGCACGGGCGGGTTGGTATCGGTTAGTCTCAGGTAACCACTTTATTGATCTTAGCCTGCACTGGCAGGGTTGGTATCTTTAGTCTCGGAAACCACTTTTGATCTTCCCTGCACGGGCAGGTTGCTATCAGTTAGTCTACGGGTAACCACTTTTTGATCTTAGCCTGCACTGGCGGGGTTGTTTCAGTTATCTGGGGTAACCCTTTAAATCTTAGCCCTGCCCAGGGTTGGTATCATTATCTACGGTCCCATTTTATTAATCTTTCCCTGCAGGGGGGTTTATCAGTGTCTCTCTTGGGAGGAGCAAAAGTAAAATTAGTACCCTTGATGCCCTCAAAACACAAGTAAACCTCCCAGTGGTGTGACCGGAAACTGACCGTGATCAAAGGCAAACGGCAATGGCTCGCCTGGGAGATGGACTCCCTAGGTCAGGTTTTGTTTGTTTGTGTGTGTGTGTGTGTGTGTGTGTGTGTGGGAGTTAACCCACAAAACATCTCGTGGAGGTCTGGCCCCCCCCCCCGTTGTGATATCGGGGTTTTACCGTGTTCAAGATCCAGCCCCCCAGCTATGGCAAATACCCCCACTGCCTTGGGGAGCCTCGGAAGGCAAAAGGTTTGGGAAAAACCCCCGAAAACCCGGGGCCCGGGGGCCAAGGCGGACAGGCATCAAGTGATGTCTTCCGGCAGCTCCTGCAATAAAATGATACCAGATGTCGTGGCACTCCTCTGGATTCTTCAGCGAGTCGAGGGTTATTGACGCTTGGGCACTCAGCTCCCCAAAAAAATCGCCCAGGCATGCGTCACGGGGGGGTCACTTCGTGGTCGCTTTGTTGACCAAACCAACGGAAGAAAACGACGGGTTATAAGTCAGCTCAATTGGCGGATTTGAACGCCCGGTTGTCTTCGACGGGGGGAGAATCTGTCTCAAACATCCCGCCTCAAGCCGGGCACCCCCGGACAATAAGGTGTTATCCCCCCCGTTCCCCTGCTTCAATGGGTGCTTGGGCCAGGTAATCCGCATTTGTCGGGTTTTCCTGAAAAGTGAATTTAAAGTTCTGCAAACAATAATAAAAAAATAAAAAGAGGCCGCCCTTGCAGAAACGGGAAACGTAAGGACAATGTGTCCTGGCCTGTCAGAAGATCTTACAGATATCGACTACGTAAAACTGCAGTAATTAACAATGAGCTCAAACGACAGTGGACATCGCGCATTACAGGAACCGACTCGCTGAAAATGGATTGCTGGGGGAACAAGACTAAATTCACTGCAAAAAAAACTCAAGACAAACCCAAAGACTGCATGGGTAAGTTTGCCATCAAAAAACTCCCCAAATGGTAGAACCTCAATAAACGGTTCAAAAAGTTTTTTATCCTTAAATTCCACAGAAAAGGCCCCGACCCATCTCTTAGTGTATACGCTCCAACACCTAAACCCTGACGTAAAGATAAATTTTTGGGGGTACAATCATAAATCATGAATTTCCCCCAAAACGCACCTATACCAATGGGGATTTCCCAATCCCAAAGGTTGGGACCATCACAACTCTTGGCCATCGTGCCAAACATGGTACTGGAAAATTTGAAATGGACAACGGCTACTGGAGATATACAACTAAAACAACCTTTAAAAACACTTTTTTTAAATCCAAACCCTACAAGGTGTCCGGGAAACCCCCAACGTTAAATAGATGGCATCAAATAGATCTGTTTAGAGGCGAAATGCGAAAAACAGTGTGCTCAGTACTGGTACTACCATAGTGCTGCTGGCACTAATTCACTGTTGTAGCAAAGTTTGAAATAAAAAAACCCCCCATTCGAGAAAGGGGGTCCACCTTCCCAAAAACCAAAACCAAAAAATAGTACTCGTTCTCAATCATTGGGCATTCTCCAAAACACACCCAAAAAAAATGCAAAAAAAGTGTCCTACATCCGGGGTGCCCAAAATAATTCGAAAAACCTTTGGCACCCAGATAAAAAACCGTTGGTTTGCTGCAAACATATAGATTGGAGCCTGTCATGAAAAAAGAACTGCCCTTTAGAACCATGAAAACAATCCAAGTGCCAAGTCATTTCTTGCTCTTAGATCTGGGAAATGTCCCCAAAAACAACCCGGAGATGCCAAAAAAACTCTGGCAGGGTTTTTAAAAAAAATCCCGCTCTCCCTTTTTGGCATAAGGGGGGTTCATGGGGCATTGGAAGGCCTTCGGCCCCGCTATCAAAAAGACTGCACCTCTTAAAAACAAAAACGGAAGTTCTAATCGATCCAAAAAAAAGATGGAACCTGGGGGGAACATTATCTAGATTATATTCCATCCCAAAAAATTTTTAACTGACATCGCGTTTGATCAATTAAAACTCTTCCATTAAACACATTAACCAGATCCCTCAGAGGCGAAATGTTGCGATTGACACCGACAAACGGAAAACAACTGGAAGGACGGCATCCCCCCGGGAAATAATCAAATGCTAACAAACTCTCTGACCAGTATGCATGAAATTTTTTGCCCATGGGGAGGAGGAAGATGCCTCAAGACATGGGGATGCAAACATCATCCCCGTATAAAAATAAAGGTGATCGTGGTGACTTAACAACTCCCTGGGATCTCGTTGCTCAGCATCGTGGGGGGAAGGGCCGCATGCGGTACTAAATGGTTACAAGCTAGCAAACCAGTATACCCCGGTCACAATTGGTTTGATCAATAGATCCACTATTGACATGTTATTCTCCGAACAACTCAGGAGAAATGTCCCAACAAAACATCCCCTTTCATTGCCCATAGATCTAACAAAGGCATTTGACCTAGTGAGTGAGTTGGCCCCTTAAGCTTTTGGAAAAAAACGGGTGCCCTCCCATTGCTTTCAACATCATTCCCTAACAACGGAAGGGGACAGTGATGTTTGTGGGGCCTCCTCAGCCTTTCCTATCAACAGCGGCGTCAAGCGGGGGGCGTACTTGCACCCCACTCTTTTGGGTATTTTCTCCCCACTTCTCTCCCATCTTTTGAATCCACCGAAAAGGAATATTTCTCCCCAAAAATGATGGAAAATTGTTCAACATAGGGGCTCAAGCAAAAACCACAGTCAAAGAGTCACCATCAGGAACTTCTGTTTGCCCATGATGCAGCATTAACATCACACCAAAAAGGGTTCCCCCTCATGGACAGATTTGCTGCAGCATCAAATAATTCGGGATTATAATTAACAAGACATATAATTAGCATAGACATATGGAAGAATTATAAAATAGAAAAGCTGGGGTATGACAATAATATATTTCTAACCTTATTCTGTTCGGACGAGTCGTAGATTGATGACTGTTCTGGTTGTTTGAAAAAATCCTTTCTCCCAAAATTCATCTTCTTCTTTCAAAACGTGGGCCCCATTTTTTTCCAGTAAGCTTTATCAACATTTTATAGCCGGGGTGAGTTAAAAAAACTTGACGTCAGACAATTTGAATGTATATTTTCATCCCCTTTCCTTTAATTTTGCCCCAAGTTCTTTGGGTTTAAATGTAATAGTACGGGGGAAGTCTCAAACACCTATGATCATGCTCCTCTATCAACTTGTCAATTTGAAATTTCTTTGACTTTTGTGTCTGCATTACAAGGGACAACAATTCTGGTTTTAAATAAGTTTCATTGAAAGGAAAATTTTTTTCTGATGAGCCCCATCTTTATTGCTCTTTTGTGCTCAATGTCGTGGGATTTTGTCTTCTTGTGAATACCATTGTGATATGATGCATTGTCCATTATGAGACAAGATGGTCTTTCTAAAGATGGAAGAACTGTTTTCTCAGCCCAAATTTTTAAAATGTGGCCATTCATCTCTGCGTGATAATCCCTATTGTCTATAACTTTAAACAAAACGGTTCAGCATTCAGCAAAAACCCCTTATTCTACTACCACCGTGGCTTAAAACTTGTCCTTTACTCGTTTCATATCGTTTTTCCTTCCCTCTATGACTGCCTTTCCTTTGCATTGGGCCCGATGTCATTGATCCATTTTCATCAAATAAAAATATCTCTTTCTCCGCATTTTCTTACTTCCTGGTACTTCCTTGACTACTAAATGGGCTGCTCAAATATTTCTTCCCTCGTATACTTTCTAAAAATGAAGCCTAATGTCCTTTCTTTCCCAACGACATTTAGATAACTCAATGTCATTGTTCTTCCTTAAAAAATCTGTAGCTTTCTTAATCACTGTTTCTTTACAATACAACATTTTCCAAAACTCGTCTATAACCTCCTTGTTAAAGCTATTCAATTGACTTTCTAAATATTTGTTTTTGTTTGGAGGGGTTTTTTCTTGATTCCATCCACAAAATGACCGTTTACAAAAAATATTTCTCTTTTCGGGGGTTAAAAAAAAATTGTAAGTCTTCCCCATCACTTTCGACTAAAAAAAAAAGTAAACTTCATTGCAATGCTTTGAAGTGGCAAAATTTTACTTTTTAAACCCCTTCTGTAATTAAAAAAAATCATCCCAAAGTTTCGTAAATGGTTTTTGGTAAACTCACCCCCGCCTGTATTTATAGACTTTTCCCCTGGATATCCGTTCAAGTGTTCGCCTAAACGGCAAAAAACCGTGCCACGAAAAATATTTGTTGACCCAGAATTTGGGTGTGAAGCTGTAAAAATCTTTAAAAATGTGTCCTTTAAAATGACGGGGTTTTTTATACCCCCATAAACAAACATGGAAATAAGCTGACAATCTACAAGACAAAAAATTGTTTGTTTGGTCATCCATATTCGTTTTACCCAAAATGTCATCATCTAGTTGAAATGGTTGGGGGTTATGGTTTAAACAGGGGCAAACATTTTTCAACCCTATAGTATAAGTCATACCCCTCAATGCCATCTCTATCTATCTACGTCTTTTAATGATGTTCTCTAATGATGTACAGTTTATTAGTTTTAATAGCTTTTCATTTTCTGTCATATTTGGTCAAAACATTTGCAACGTTTTTCTTCAACATCTATTCTGGAATGTCGTCAGCTTGTATCCACTTCTTCTTCTTCTTCTTCTTTGCGTTCGTTCTTTACCATCAATTTTAATCCCTCTTTGTGATATGTTTGATCTTTGCCAGAACATGTATACGTTGCACATTGGTTTGGTAGACCCTAAACGAAGCTTCACATGTTTAGGAAACGTGCACCCGATTTCAAAAATCTGAAATTTGTCTTTTTAACTGCGTGGCAGGTAACAGTGGTTCTATTCTGACCTAAATTTGGGCCCCGTAACCACTCGGACGGCCCCGGTAACCACTCGGCGGTTCGCGATTATTTCACCCTGTGATGCCGGGGCCGAGTAAGAAAGAATGTACCCTGCGAACTAAGGGATGTCGTAGATCGACTCATGTGGGGCCTAGAAGTTTAATGAAGAAAAAGCGTCGCAGAAATCGGATTTGCGGGCCCTACTTGTGGTGCAACTGCACAACTACAATCGCTCTTGGGCCAGATCACACTCAAATCCCCCAGTGGTTAACAAATGGTCAAATGGAGCGTTCGAAGAAGTAGTATATTCTGTTGTTGGTGATTTGTCAGCCTCACTACTTACACCAACATTCTAAGCTGCTATGTACCCAACATTCTAAGCTGCTTACCTTTCCACCCAACATTCTAAGCTGCTACTGTAACCCAACATTCTAAGCTGCTACTGTACACCAACATTCTAAGCTGTTACTGTACACCAACATTCTAAGCTGCTACTGTACCCAAAATTCTTCCCAAACTGCTACTGTAAACCCAAAATTCTAAGCTGCTAGTAACCAGCATTCCCAAGCTGTACTGTACCAACATTCTAAGCGCACTGTATACAAATAAGCTCAATGCTACTGTACACCAACATTCCTAGCTGCTGCTTACCCAACATTCTAAGCTGCTACCGTATGCAACATTCTAGCTGCTCTGTACACCAACATTCTAACTCAAGCTGCTACCGTACACTAACATTCTAAGCTGCTACTTCACCAACATTCCCAGCTGCTCTGTACCAACATTCTAAGCTGCTGCCTACAACATTTCTAAGCTGCTACTGTACAAACATTCTAACTGGGTGCTACCGTACACAACATTCTAAGCTGCTCTGTACCAACATTCTAAGCGCACTGCACCAAACATTCTAACTGCTATTGTAACCAACTTCTAAGCTGCTACTGTACACCACATTCTAAACTGCTACCTTACCCAACATTCTAAGCTGCTACTACACCAACATTCTAAGCTGCTACTGTACACCAACATTCTAAGCTGCTACTTTCCCAACATTCTAAGCTGCCCGTACACAACATTCTAAACTGCTACGTACCAACATTCTAAGCTGCTACCTAAAACCCAACATTCTAAGCTGCTCTGTACACCAACATTCTAAGCTGCTACTGTACACCAACATTCTAAGCTGCTACCTTTAAACATTCTAAGCTGCTACTGTACACCAACATTCTAAGCTGCTACCGTACACCAACATTCTAAGCTGCTACTGTCCCAACATTATAAGCTGCTACTGTACACCAACATTCTAAGCTGCTACTGTACACTAACATTCTAAGCTGCTACTGTACACAACATTCAAGCTGCTACTGTACACTAACATTCTAAGCTGCTACTGTACAACATTCTAGCTGCTCCCGTACACTAACATTCTAAACTGCTACCGTACACCAACATTCTAAGCTGCTACCGTACACCAACATTCTAAGCTGCTACTGTACACTAACATTCTAAACTGCTACCGTAACCAACATTCTGCTGCTCGTACCCAACATTCTAAGCTGCTACCGTACACCAACATTCTAAGCTGGAGAGATATCATTCAAATAATGTTTACATTTGTTTACTCACACGCTGCAGTCTGCAGAAACTGAGAAATATTATAATTTTCACCAGCTAGAGGCGTGTTTGCTTGTTATCTACCAGATTCAACCTTAACACATATCTACTTTTTTTTTCGTCTCGATAGGACTAGACACTCGATATCACTTACTCAGAGAACAGATATCAATAAAAGAAAACCGTTTTTACCATATGTGACTCGAATCAGGGACCTTTTAGTGTGATAATGGTCAATTCAGGGTTTACCACACTTTCATTTGTGAATTTACAACTTACATTTGGGGACAGTGTTTGATTGATTGATTGATAGGACCATCATAATTGAACTTTGGTGAGACACGTAATCACAAAGTACTGTAGTTTTACAAATTACAAAAAAAATGACAAAATACAGCAACGTTTCGACCAACAAGGCCTTTATCAAACAAACGAACAACAGGAGTGACAAATTAAAAAAAAAAATGGACAAAAAACAAAACGTTTCTAATGAAAATCTGGAAATAAAATGAAAACTGGAATAAACACGAATAACGAAATAAATGTAACACAAAAAAACACACATAAAAAAACTAGAAATAAGACGGAAGAAACAATGAAAATCTAGTAAATATATAAAATATATACGAATACATGCAACATATACCCAATAGATTACAAGGCATGGGAAGAGAAAGTACTAAGAAGCATAGGAATGTAATACGTTGAGCCCGTGTGGTCGCAAGGTACCATACAAGAAATCAACCGATTCTCCAGAGCAAATCGACTGCGATCATCCGAGAACGATCGGATGCTGACTGGACATCGTGAGCTCCTAAATGGCCAGTATCATTGAATGGGTGGCTACAGGGGGCTAGAGCATTGGCGTATGTCGCGCAAGTGTTGCGCAGAATCGGTCACTGAGCCTTGCCTGTCTCGCCGATATACCTTTTACACCGCTTACAGATAATGCATAGATAAGATTACGGACTCGCATATCCAATATCCAGACTCATTTTGGCACTGTTCAGTGTGGCCGTTGGCGTTGCAACACGTGTGCTATGTGATACGACCGTCTGTATGTTTCCTTTAGCACGTTTCTTATTCACGATGGTTTCACATGCAGTGGATGATGCATCGATTTGCTCTGGAGAATCGTTTGATTTCTTTGTATGGTACCACGTGGGCTCAACGTATTACATTCCTATGCTTCTTAGTATTTTTCTCTTATGCCTTGTAATCTATGTGGGTATTGTTTGCATGTATTCAAGTTATATATTTACTAGTTTCATTGTTTCTCTTCGTTCTACTTTTTTGTGTGTTTTTGTGTTAATTTATTTCGTTATTTGTTTTTTCCCCAGTTTTTCATTTTTTTTCGGACCTATTAAAAAACGTTTTTTTGGTCTCCATTTTTTTTTAAAATTTGTCACCCCTGTTGTTCGTTTGCTGAAAAAGCTGTTGGTCAAAGTTGCTTATTTTGTCATTTTTTTTAATTTGTAAAACTACGTATTTTGTGATTACTTTTGCAATCAAATAGTTTTGCAGGTCTCATCTATTTTGTGAGAACTTTGGTGAGGTAAGATGTGTGTTCCGATCTTTCTTCACAGAAGGATCACAGCAGCAGTTCAGGGTTTTCCTTGCCCCGGTGAGTGTCCTGATGAAACCCTTTGAAGATGTTAAAGTATTTGCAGCATTTTATTGTACATTTTTAATGAATTATGCCCGGACAGCGACTTTACGCCTACTTTTATCAGTTTTCAACTCGTTAAACGTTAAACACGTTAAAAAAGCCACCCCAGTTGACGACAATGTTACCCCCACGAAGTTCCAAACGACGAGCTGGTGCAATATTCCAACACCTGGCAGAAACGTGATGTTTCTGCTGAACTCCGAACTGCCAGAGATAGATTCTAATTAAATAGATATGACATCGATTCTCATCTCACGCTATGTGATAAGAAGAATGAACAGTGTACTTGCCATCAATAGACTGACTTAGAGGGCTACCTCAAGCTATCAATAGACACTAGAGGGCTACCTCAAGCTATCGGGGAAAAAATTTGTACTTGTCAATAATTAATTGTGGTTTAGTGCTAACTTTACAAAATTTAACAGGTGTTACTCACAGCGCGCCATGTACAATTGATAGTGAGAAGGTGTTTTTCTTATGTGTTAATCTAAGTGCCTTCAAGTTGTTCTCTTAGTCAAGTTTTGCTGGAATATTTCACAGTGAAAGTTATATGATATGTGACATGTGAAGATTTATTCAACAGTTAAAAAGGACTATCATCATATCACTGCGGACATTCCATATTGCTCCATCCCCACCTCAACAAATCCATATATGAATGTTTTTATCCGGTGATGAAGTGTCATCGGTAGATTCAGTATTGCTAATTTGCTAGTTGGCGATGGTTAGCTAGTTAATGAGGTGGTGATTACATAGTGGTTTTAGTGCACTAGCTTCTTGGCTGTGTGGTTAGTTGGTTGATGAGAGTGGTGATTACATAGTGGTTAGTGCACTAGCTTCTTAGCTGTGTGGTTAGTTGATTGAGAGTGGTGATTACGTAGTGGTTAGTGCAACTGGCTTCTTAGGCTGGGGTTGGTTAGTTAGGATGAGTGGTGATTACATAGTGGTTAGTGCACTAGCTTCTTGGTGTGGTTAGTTAGTTGATGAAGTGGTGATTACGTAGTGGTTAGTGCACTACTTCTTAGCTGCGTGGTCGTGTTCAATTCCACAGTGGATGTCAATTCTTTTCCCTTAACGCTCTCAGATCCCCTATCCTTTTAATATCAGTCCCCAGCTCTCTTCTCCAGGTATGTCTAGGCCTTCCCTTATTCCTCTTTTCTGCGGCTCTAAAAATGCCTGTCTTGAATGCTTCCGGTCGGGCTTCTCAATGTGTCCTATCCATCGCAGCGTCTTTTCCTAGCTTTCTCCACTGGTATATTGGTTCTTTCTCTGGTTCCTCGTTCGTAATCTTATCATCCATGTCAGTTTCATTCACCGTAAAGTGGATCTTCTTCACTAATCAAGAAAAGTGACAACTCTTTGGGTCTGTACGGTTTCGCGAGATCGTGGATACGTTGCGCCGACCCCTAAGACACCCAGGCATGTATGAAGGACTCATCCCAAGAAATGTTGGCATAGTGTAATGTTTAGATTTGTCTGATCGACAGTCCCTTTATATCGTTATATATTTTCGCACTAAACATATAATAATCATTCCTTTCGTACCGTTATACTTACATAGGGCCTCAAGTAATTTCTCCATACCGCTCTATCCTGGGCAACTCGCTCAATCTCCTCCATTGAACTCCTTAGGTCGTCCTCTCTTTCTTGAACCCTTTGCACCCCACTTCAATGCCTGCTTTGATATTCGTTGATCATTTCTCCTAAAGGTATGAACTATCTCCATCTTCTCTTTCTTATAACGTTGTCACTAGTGGTTGCCCAAAACTATCCCCTGATTTAATCTTCCCCTGAATTCGTTCCATTTTTATTTCATTTTTTTTCGCAGACATCTAATTTAACAGGCAAGCTAACAATAGATGATCATCAGCTTTTTTATACCTACTTTGTTTACCAGAGCCAAACATGGACATTGAGCAAAGCGCAGTCACAAAAATAACTACATGTGAAATGCGTTGCCTGAGAAAAGTTACCAACAACACAAAAAAAGACAGAATCACCAACATCAGCATAAGAAAGAAAGTTGGCACAAACCGTGCTTGAATTACATAAATAAACAAAGAATGAAGTGGTTTGACCACTTAAAAAGTCATCCAAACTCCACAGTATACAGTCTTCTACAACAGAACATCGGAAAGAAGGAAAGAGAGCCACGGAAAGATGGTTGATGGCGTAGCAGAATCCTGTGAAAGAGCAAAGATAACAATCACACAAGCCACCAGAACAGCGCAAGACAAAAAAAGAAAACCACGACACTGGGCAACAACCCGGTAGCAGTGTGACGACAAAAGAGAAGAGAAGATTCAGCTTGTTTTTTATATCTAGTCATTTTCCAACTCTCGCTGGCATATGTTAAATTGATACATTTCCAACTCTCCTTTTCATATTTAAATTATACATTTTTAACTCTACTGCATATGATAAATTGATCATTTCCAACTCTAGCTAGCATATGTTAGTTATTACATTTTCCAACTCAGCTAGCATATGTTAGAATTGATACAACATTTGAATTGAAACTTCCCCTCACTAAACCTCCGACATGCTTTATTGATCACAAGCCACTCAATAGCTCTTATGTGTTCTGCGCTGTAGCGCATGTCATGTTTTGCCACTTTATTAATCGGAAAAGGTCGTTCTGGATAAGAAACATTTCGCCTTTTTTGGGACGTTGTTTTTTTTTTGCCATCAGACAGTTTAGCGTTTCCCCTTTTTATATTTCCTCCAATAAATAAAACGTTTGACGCAAGAGACAGAATGCTAAAAACCAAGAAAACAGTTATAGGTACCAGAACAAGTTTTGTCATTCTGCCTTTGCAAACATACTCACCCTACTCCAACGTCGTTTGTCTCTGGTATACATTTTTTTCTGGGGCCATCCCTTGTATCGACATACATCAGCGTTGTTTTTGTACCCTTATCACGACATACATCAGCGTTAGATTTTTCCCTTTATGGACATACATCAGCGTTGATTGTCCTTTGTATCGACATACATCAGCGTTAGATTGTGTATCCCTTGTATCGCAAAACATCAGCTTGTTGTGTTCCCTTGTTGGACATACATCAGTGTTAGAATTGTTAATCCCTTGTTTTGTTACATCAGCTTGATTGTGTATCCCTTTTTCGACTTAATCAGTGTTGGTGTGTTGCCAGGGTCCTAAACAGGAAAAAAGAATAGTAACACTGAAACCTACAAGGCATGTCAAAAGGGGCGACTGGGTGGGGAACAAGAATATAACACTGCAACCACAAGGCATGTCGTGAGGCGACTGGGTAGGGCCTAGAGAAACTACCTAGTAAATAAAAGCATGGCAAAAATTGGATTCTGCCTCTTGGGGCTCGGCATACGTACTTTTTCTTCTTCTTCTTCTTGAACGCTCCACTTTGACCAATTTAAACACTCTGGGGATTTTTGTGATCTGAGCCTAAGGCGATTGTCGTTGTGCCAGTTATGCGCCCACAAGTAGGACCACACCCGATTTCTGCGTTTTTTTCAGGAAACATCAAGCCACATCAGTCGCCTCTTGACATGCACGGGGTTGCTTCTAATCTTTTTTCCCTTTGGGGGCCCCCCGCACCACACGGGCGGTACAACGTACAATCAATCTTAGGATAGGATCACCTTTAAAAATCACAAAGAAGGGTTAACAAATCACAAGAAGGGTTAACAAATCACAAAAAAGGGGTTAACAAATCGAAGGGTTAACAAATCACAAAAAGGGGTTAACAAATCACAAGAAGGGTTAACAAATCACAAAGGGGGGTTAACAAACCCAAAAAGGTTAACAAATCACAAAAAAAGGGTTAACAAATCAAAAGAGGTTAACAAATCACAAAAAGGGGTTAACAAATCAAAAAAGGGGGTTCAAATCACAAAAAAGGGGTTAACAAATCACAAAAAAAGGGGTTAACAAATCACAAAAAAGGTTAACAAATCACAAAAAAAAGGGGTTAACAAATCACAAAAAAGGGTTAACAAATCACAAAAAAGGGTTAACAAATCACAAAAAGGGGTTAACAAATCAAAAAGGGTTAACAAATCAAAAAGAAGGGTTCCCCGAAGGGTTAACAAATGATCGATTTTAGCGTTCGAAGAAAACATCAGCCATTTACAGAGTCTTGCCGTTCCGAGCAATCCCGGTGACCAACCAGCTCGACTATCGCGACATGTTTTTACAAGTCTTGCCGTTACCGAGCAATCCTGGTACGACCAAACCGACTATCGCGACATGATTTTGAGTCTTGCCGTTACCGGCAATCCTGGTACGCCCAACCAGCTCACCCGTGCCCCGGGTTTTACAGATCTTGCCGTTACGGAGCAACCCGGGTGCCCAACCAGCTCGACTATCGCGAATAATTTTACAGAGTCTTGCCACCGATCAACCCTGGTACAAACCAGCTCGACTATCGCTTACATGATTTTAAAAGTCTTGCCTTTCCGAGCAATCCTGGTACTGTAACATTTTCACTGTTATCTAACTAGGTTATGGACGGGGGTCCCAAAAAAAAAACCCCCCCTTATTGTACTTGGCGTCCTTGCCCAGTTAGTAGTAAATAAATGTGTTTCCCAGTCCCAACTTGCGCCAGTAAGTGTTAAATTCATTAAATAGGTTCTGCCCCAGGTAGGGGAGGACTCCCTAAAAAAAGGATCTCGAAAGAGAAGGGACAGTTGGGGCTTTGGTTGAAAAAAAAAAGGGCAGTTACTTTAGAAAGTTGAGGAAGATGGACCTATGTTTCTTAGAGCTAAAAAAAATTCTCTAGAGAAGTTTGGAAAGGAAAAATTTTTTGTGAAAAAGAAATTATAAAACACGAAGAAGAAAACTTTACGGGAAAAATTTTAACACTTGGTGATTAAATTTGTTAAGACAAGCAATGATTATTTTTAAGTTGTTTAAGACCACAAATGAGTCCAAAGTTGATTGTTAAAATAAAAAATTTAGAACCCAAAGGGTCCTTAATTTTTTAAAAAGAATGAATTATTTAAATAATTGTAAATTAAACAACAGGATTTTTAAAAAGTTCAAATGGGGAATGGCCAAACCGGGCTGAGGAAAATTAAGTTTTAAAAAATTTTGATTGAATCACAAAAATTCTTGTTTATTATTATAAGTTAAGAAACACTGGGGTCTTTAGGTTTTGTTTAAAGGGGGGAAACCCCCGCAGGACCCTTAACCCTTTTTTTTGAAAATAATGTTTATTAGTTTTTATGGGTTCGATTACACAAACTACTTAATTTTAATAGAGAACGAACTTTTTAATAAGTGTGAAGATGTAGAACCCACAAACCCCCTTTTAATTTTTTTGATTTTTGTGAATTAGGCCCCAAATAGGACTTTAAGTGGAAAAAAAATATATTGAGATTGACCCAAAGACTGGAAGGGTTAAAATTAATTTTTATGAATTGGGCCAAACCTTGAAGTTATTATTTTAAAGGAAAATGTAGAACCCCAACGGACTCTTGAATATTTGATTATAAGGGGGATGCTGTAAAAATACTCGTTGAAGTTTAAAAATTTTTTAAAGGTTTTGGAACCCCCAACAAGGGGTTTTTAAGGAATTTAAATTTTGAATGTAACCCCAAGACCTTTAATTTTCTTTAGAAGCTGAAAGTGTTATATTTAAAAAGGGTTATGCTTAAAAACCCCACAACTTTTTTAAATTTAATAATTTGGGTTAACCTGGATTTTGTTAGTTCTTTAATTGGAAAACCCACAACCCTTTAATTTCTTTTTTTAGGAGCCTTAATTTAAAATTTTTTCAAAAATACTTGCCCACTTAAAATTTTATTTTTTCCTTTAGAAAAATATATTATAAATAATTGAAATTGTTTAGCCTTTTGAAAATTTCCAAAGTCATTTTAGGGACTGTGGAAGGTTTTAAAATTTTCCCTTGGGACAGTTTTGCACACCGCTATGCTGACTTACAGAGCTTTGTTTGAATTGGAAAAAAATGAATGCGGAAAAGATTTTTAAATTTCCTTCCCAAACCTGTAGACCAAGTATTTCGCTTTAAGATTTTTAAAACCCTTCCAAATCCCCCAAACTTTTCCCACATATTTTAAAATTGGTTACCAAACAATTTGGGGCCCCCCCCTTTGAATAATTTTCATTTGCCTTACCCTTTAGCCAACCAGTTCCCGGTAATGATTTTCGGTTTCCAAACCACCTATACTACTCATAACTCATTTATTTCTAAAAATTAAAGTTGTCCCCAGACAATTTTTCCCAAAAAGTTTTTCTTGAAACCCGAATTTTGTGAGATTTTTTTTTTTTCTTCATGTTTTAGATCCCGTTTGTAAAATTGTTTTTTGATGTTTCTTGACAATTTACATAAACTTTTTAAAAAAAAGGGGAAAAAAATTAAAAGGGTTTTAAAAAAAAGCCGGAAAACAGGGAAAATTTTTTTTAGTTTTTAAAACAAAAAAAACCAAAACCCCTTTTTTTTTTTCCCGTTTTAAAATTTTTTGGTTTAAAAAAAAGGGAAAAAAAGGAAACTTTTTTTTTAAAAAAAAAAAAATAGCTTTTTTTTTTTAAAAAAAATTTTTTTAAAAAATTTTTAAAGGGTTTTTTTTGGAAAATTTAAAAAAAAACCCCCCTTTTTTCCCCCCTTTTTTTTTTTCCCCCAAAACCGGGAAAAAAAACCCCCCTTTTTTTTTTTTTTTTTTGGGGTTTTTTCCCCCCCCTTTTTTTTGGGAAAAATTTTTTGGGGGAAAAAAAAAGGGGGGCCCCCCCTTTTTTTTTAAATTTCCTTTAAAATTTTTTTAAAACCCTTTTTTTAAAAAAAAAAAGTTTTCCCCCCCAAAAAAATTTTATAAAAATTTTTTTTTTTTAAAAAAAACCCCCCCTTTTTTAAAACCCTTTTTTTTTTTTCCCTTTTTTGGGGGGGGGGTTTTTTTAAAATTTTTTTTTTTTAAAAGTTTTTTCCCCCTGGTAATTTTTTTTATTTTTTTAAAAAAAAAATTTCCCCCCAAAAAATTTTTTTACCCGGGGAAAAAAATTTTTTTAATTTTTAAAACTTTTTTCCCCCCCCCCAAAACCCCCTTTTTTGGGCCCCCAAAAATTTTTTTTTTTAAAAAAAAAAACCCCCTTTTTTTTTTTCCCTTCCCTTTTTAAAAATTTGGGGGGCTGGGGAAAAAAAAAAAATTTTTTTTTTTTAAAAAAAAACCCAAAACCTTAAAATTTAAAAAAAATTTTAAAAAAAAAAAATTTTTTTAAAAAATTTTTTTTTTAAAAATTTTTTCAAAAAATTTTTAAATTTCCTTTAAACCCCTTTTTTAAAACAAAAAAAAACCCCCCCTTTTGGGGTTTTTTTTGGGGGTTTTTTGAATTATAAAAAAAAGGTTTTAAAAAATTTTTTCCCCTTTTGGGGTTTAAAAAAAAAATTTTTAAAAAGGGGCCCCAAAAAAAAAGGAAAGGGGGAAAGGGGGGAAAACAAATTTTTTTTTTTTAAAAGGGAAAATTTAAAAGTTTTAAAAAAAGGGTTTCCCCCCCCCCCTCCTTCCGGGGGGCCCCAAAATTTTGGGGGGGGGGCTTTCCAAAAAACCCCCCAAAAAAATTTTTTAAAAAAAGGGGGGGGAAAAAAATTTAAAAAAGTGGAAAAAAAAATTTTTTTTCCCCCAAAAAAATTTAAAAACCCCCCAAAAAGGGGGGAAAACCCCCCAATATCCCTTTTTTTAAAAAAAAAAAAAAAAAGGTTTGGGGGAAAAAAAGGGGGAAAAAAAAAAGAAAATTTTTTCTAAAAATGAATTTTAAAAAAAAATTTTAAAAAAAAAAAAAAAAGGGGGGGGGGGTTTTTTTTTTTTGGGGGTTTTTTTGGTTTTTTTTTCTTTTTTCCAAATTTATTCTTTCCTTTTTTTTTTTTCTTTCTAAATTTTTTCCCCAAAATTTTTTTCCAAAATGTTTTTTTTTCCAACCCCCCAAATTTTTTTGGAAAAATTTTTTCAAAATTTTTAAAATTTTTTTTTGGGGCCCTTTTTTTTTGGGTTTTTTTTTGGGGGCCCAAACCCCCCCCAAAGTTTTTTTTTTTTTTCCCCCCCCCCCAAAAAAAAAGTTTTTTTTTCCTTAAAAGGGGAAAAAAAAGGGGGAAAAAAATTTTAAATTTTCCCAAAAAAGGTTTTAAATTTTTTTTTTTAAATTTAAACCCCAAGGTCTTTTGGGGGAAAAAAACCCCCTTTTTTTTTGGGGGGTTTTTTTTTTTTTAAAAAATTTTTTTCCCCCATTTTGGTTTTTAAAAAACTTTAAATTCCCCAAAACCTTAAAAGTTTAAAATTTTTAACCCCCCTTTTTTTAAATTTTTTTTCCCCCAAAAAAACCCCCCAAAATTTTTTTACTTTCCCCCCCCTTTTAAAAATTTTTTCCCCCCTTTAACCCCCAAAAAAAATTTGGTTCTTTTTCCCCAAACCCCCGGTTTTTTTTTTTTTTTTTCCCCCCCTTTTTTTAAAAAAAAATTTTTTAAAAAAAAACCCCTTTTTTTTAAAAAATTTTTTTGTCCCCCTTTTTTCCCCCCGTTTTTTTTTTTTTTAAATTTTTTTTTCCCCCCCCCCAAAAAAAAATTTTTTTCCCCCCAAAAACCCAAATTTTTTTGGGGGTTTTTTTTAAATCCTTCCCCCTTTTTTTTTTTAAATGGGTTTTTCCCCCTTTAACCCTTGTAACCCCTTTTAAATTTGGGGAAACCCCCCCCTTTTTTTTAAAAAAAAACCCCCTTTTTCCCCCTTTTTTAAAAATTTTTTTTTTAACCCCCTTAAAAGTTTCCCCCTTTTTTTTCCCCCCCCCCAAAAAAAAAACTTTTTCCCCCCCCAAAAATTTTTTAAATGGGTTTTTTAAAAAAAAATTTTTTTTTAAAATTTTTTTTTTTACCCCTTTTTTTTTTTCCCCCCCCCCAAAAAAATTTTTTTTTCCCCCCCCCCCCTTTTTTTTTAATTTTTCCCCCAAAAAAAAAAGGGGGAAAACCCCCAAAAAAACAAAAAAAAAAAAAAAAAAATTTAAAAAAATTTAAAAAACCCTTTTTAAAAAAAAAAAAAAAAAAATTTTTTGGCCACCAAAAAAAAATTTGGGAAAAAAAAAAAACCCCCCCCCTTTTTTTTTTTTAAAAAAAAACTGCGAAAAAGCAAAATTAAAGGGCCCCCAACCCCAGGGGAAAAAAATTTTAAAACCCCTTTAAAAAATTTTCCCCAAAAACCCGGGGGAAAAAACCCAAAATTTTTAAAAAAAAAAATTTAAAGGAAGGGGAAAACCGGGGCCCCCCAAAAAAAAAAAAAAGGGGGCCCCCCCCTTTTAAAAAAAAAAATTTCAAAACACCCAAAAAAAAAGGGAAAGGAAAAAATTTAAATTTAAAAAAAATTTTTCCCCCCAAAAAAACCCCCCCCCCCAAAAAAAAATTTTGGGCCCCCCCTTTTTAAAAAAGGGGAAAAAATTTCCCCCTTGGGAAAAAAAGTTTAAAAAAAAATTTAAAAAACCCCAAAAAAAACCGGGGAAAATTCCAAAAATTTTTTTGGGGGGGGAAAAAAAAAGGGGGGAAAAAAAAAAATTTTTTTTTTTTAAAAAAGGGAAAAGGGAAAAAAAAAAAAAATTTTAAGGGGGGCTTTTTTTAAAATTTTTTTTAAAAAAACCAAATTTTTTTTTTTAAAAAAATTTTTAAAAAAAAAAAAAAACCGGGTTTTTTTTTGGTTTGGGGGGAAAGGTTTTTTTAAAAAAAAATTTTTTTTTTTTTTTTAAATTTTCAAAAAATTTTAAAATTAAAACCCTTTTTTTTTCCCCCCAAAAAAATTTTTTTTAAAAAAAAAAAAAACAAAAAAAATTTCCCCCCAAAAAAAAAAAAAAAAAAGGGGGGGGAAAAATTAAAAATGGGAAAAAAAAAATTTTTAAAAAAAAAAAAATTTTTTTTTTTTTTTTTTTAAAAGGTTAAAAAAAACCCCTTAAAAAAAGAAGGGGAAAAAAAAGGGAAAAAAAATTTTAAAAAAATTTTTTTTTAAAAATTAAAAAAATTTTTTTTTTTTAAAAAACAAAGGGCCCAAAAAATTTCCCCCCGGGGGGGGGAAAAAAAAAAACCCCCCGGGGTTTTCCCAAAAAAAAAATTTTTTTTTAAAAAAATTTTTTTTTTAATTTTTCCCAAAGGGGCCTTAAAGGGGGGGAAAAAGGGGGCCCCCCCCCCCAAAAAAAAGCCCCAAAGGGGTTTTTGGTTGGGTTTTTTTGGGCCCCCTTTAAAAAAAGGTAAGGGGCCCCTTTTTTTCCCTTTTTTTCCTTTTGGGGGGGGGGCCCCCCAAAAAAACCCCTTTTTTTTCCCCCTTTTTTTCCCAAAAAAAAAAGTTTTTTTTTTCCTTGGGGAACCTTAAAAAATTTTTTTTGGGGGCCCCTTTTTTTTTCCCCCCTTTTTTTTTTTTTGTTAATTTTTTTTTTAAAAAAATTTTTTTTGTTTTTTTTAAAAAAAAATTTTAAATTTTTTTTTTTTTTTTTAATTTTTTTTTTTTTTTTTAAAAAAATTTTTGTTTTTCCCCCCTTTTTCATTTTTTCCCAGACCCCCGGCCTTTTTTTTTCCATTTTTTTAAAAAATTTTTTTTTTCCTTTTAAAGGGGGTTTTTAAAAGGGGGAAATTTTTTTTTTAAAGGGGGAAAAAAGTTTTGGAAAAGGGTTTTTTTAAAAAAAATTTTTTTTCCCCCAAAAAAAAAAGGGGGGGGGAAAAAAAAAAAAAACCAAAAAACCCCCAAAAAAACAAAAAAATTTTTTTTCCCCCCTTTTAAAAAAAAAAAAAAATTTCCCCAAAAAATTTTTTTTAAGGGAAAAAAAAAATTTTTGGGAAACCCCAAATTTTTAAAAAAAACCCCCAGTTAAGGCAATTTTAAAAAAAAACGGGGCCCCCCCCCAAAAAAATTTTTTTTTTAAAGGGGGGGGCCCCCCCAAAAAATTTTTTTCCCTTTTCCCGGGGGGGTTTGGGAAAAAAAGGGGGGTTTTTGGGGAAAAACCAAATTTTTAAAATTTAAAAAGGGGGAATCAAGGGGGTTTTTTAAAATTTTTTTCCCAAAAATTTTTTAAAATTTTTTTAACCCTTTGGGGGTTTCCAAAGCCGGAAAAAAAAAATGTTTTATTTTCCTTTTTTTAAAAACCCCAAAATAAATTTTAAAAAAAAAAAAAAATTTGGGTTTAAATTTATTTCCCCAAAAATTTAAAAACCCTTTTTTTTTTTTTTTTAAAAAAAAATTTTTTTTTTTAAAAAAAAAACCCCTTTTTTTAAAAAGGGGGGGGTTTTTTTTAAAAAAAAAAGGCCCCTTTTTTTTTTTTTTTAAAAAAAATTTCAAATTTTTTTTTTTCTAATTTTAAATTTTTTTAGTTGGGGTTTTTTAAAATTTTTCAAAAACCCCCCTTTTTTTTTTTAAAAAAAAAAATTTTTTTTTTTTTTTTTTAAAAAAAAAAAAGGGGGTTTTGGGGCCCCCCTTTAAAAATTTTTTTAAACCCAAGGTTCCCCTTTTTTTCCCCCCCCAAAAAATTTAAACCTTTTAAAAAAAGCCCCCTTTGGGTTTCCCTTTTCCCCCCCCTTTTTTTTAAAAAAAAAAGGGGGTTTTTTTTCCCCCTTTTTTAATTTTCCTTCCCCCCCTCTTTTTGGGGTTTTTCCCCTTCAAATTTTTTTTTCCCGGGTTTTTTTTTTTTCAATTTTCCTTTTAAAAAAAATTTTAAAAATTTTTAAAAAGGGAAAAATTTTTTTAAATTTTAAAAAATTTTTTTTTTTAAAAAAAACAAAACCCAAAGGGTTTTCCCCCAAAAAAATTTAAAAAAAAATTTTTTTTTTTTCTTTTCCCAAAAAAAAAAAAATTTTTTTTTTTTTTTTCCCCCCCCTTTTTTAAAAAAAAAAGGGAAAAAATTTTTTTCCCCCCCCCAAAAAAAAACCCTTTAAAAACCCCCTTTTTTTCCCCCCCTTTTTTTTTTTAAAAACCCCCAAAAATTTTTTTTTTTTCCCCCCCTTTTTTTTTTTAAAAATTTCATTGTGGTTTCCCCAAATTCCTTTTTTTAAATTTCCCAATTGTTCCTTTTTTTTCAAAAAAAAGAATTTTTTTGGGCCCCCAAAAAAAAAAATTTTTTCCCCTTTTTTTTAAAAAAAAATTTTTAAAAAAAACCCCCCCCAAAATAATTAAATTCCCTTTTAAAAAAAACAAAAAAAGGAAAAAAAAAATTTTTTAAAAAAAAACCCTTTTTTTTTTTTTAAAAAAAAAAAAAAACCCCCCTTAAAAACCCCCCCTTTTTTTTTTCCCCCCCAAAAAAAAAAGGGGGCCCCAAAAAAAAAATTTTTTTTAAACCCCCCCCTTTTTCCCCGGTTCCAAACCCAAAAACCCCCCCCCCCCAAAAAAAAAAATTTTTTCCCCCCAAAGGGGAAAAAAAAAAAAAAAAAACCCTTTTTAACCCCAAAAAAACCCCCCTTTTTTTGGGCCCCCCCCCCCCAAAAAATTTTAATTGCTGGAAGTTTTTTTTCCCCCCCGGTTGGGGGGTTTTTTTTTTGGGAAATTTTAAAAAAAAGGGGGGAAAAAAAAACCCCCCCCTTTTTTGGGGGGTTTTTTTTTTTTTCCCTTTAGCCTTTGGGAAGGGTTTTTTAAAAAGGGGAAAAAAAAATTTTTTTTGGGGGGGTTTTTTTTTTTAAAAAGGGGGGCCTTTTAATTTTGGGTTTTTGGAAACCGGAAAAAAACCCAAAAAGGTTTTTTTTCCCCGGAAACCCTTTTTAAAAAAAAATTTTTTTTTTTTTTTGGTTTTTTTTTTGGGGATTTTTCCCCCCCTTTTTTTTTTTTTTTTGTTTTTTAAACCCCCCTTTTTTTTTTTTCCCTTTTTTTAAATTTTTTTTTTTTTTTTTTAAAAAAAATTTTTTTTTTTTTGTTCCCCCCTTTTTTTTAATTTTTTTTTTTAAATCCCCCCGGGTTTTTAACCCTTTTTTTTTTAACCCCTTTTTTTTGGGAAACCCCCCTTTTTTTTTTTTTTTTTTCCCCCCGGGGAAAAAAAAAACCCCCTTTTTTTTTTGGGGTTTTTTTTTAAAAAAAAACCCCAAACCCAAAATTTTTTTTTTTTGGGGGGGGGAGCCCAAAAATTTTTTAAAAAAAAAAAAGGGGGCCGGGGGGGGAAAAAAAAAAATTTAAAAATTTTTTTTTCCCCCAAGTTAAAAATTTTTTAAAATTAAAAAAAAAAAGTGGTTTTGGGGCCTACTTGTGGGCCAAACGGCACAACGACAATCGCTCTAGGCTCAGATCACACACAAATCACACAGAGTGTTTGACAATTGGTCAATGTGGAGCGTTCGAAGAAGAAGAAGAAGAAAAAGTACGTATGCCAGTTATGCGCCTACAAGTAGGTCAGAGCATCCAATTTCTGCGATGCTTTTTATTTTACTAGAGGTAGTTTCTCTGGGGCTCCTACCTCAGTCGCCTCTTATGTTTATCGGGCCTTGTAGGTTTGCAGTTTTTTACTATTCTTTTGTTCCCGTTGAGGAACCCGGCAACACACAATCTAACGCTGATGTATGTCGATAAAAGGATGGCCCCAGTAAAAAATGTATACCAGAGACAAAACGACGTTGGAGTAGGGTGAGTATGCTTTGCAAAGTGCAGAATGACAAATCTTGTTCTGGTACCTAGTATAACTGCTTGCTTGGTTTTTAGCATTCTGTCTCTTGCGTCAAACGTTTTACTTCATTGGAGGAAATATACAAAGTGAAACGCTAAACTGTCTGATGGCAAAAGAAAACACACGTCCCAAAATGGTTGCAAATGTTTCTTATCCAGAACGACCTTACCGATTCATAAATAGTTGGCAAATCATGCACATGCGCTACAGCGCAGAACACATAAGAGCTATTGAGTGGCTTGTGATCAATAAAGCATGTCGGAGGTTTAGTGTAGGAAGTTTCAATTCAAATGTTGTATCAATTCTAACATATGCTAGCTAGAGTTGGAAAATGTATCAATTCTAACATATGCTAGCTAGAGTTGGAAAATGTATCAATTCTATCATATGCTAGCTAGAGTTGGAAAATGTATCAATTCTAACATATGCCAGCGGGGAGTTGGAAAATGACTACAGATATAGAAAACAAGCTGAATCTTCTTCTTCTTCTTTTGTCGTCACACTGCTACCGGGTTGTTGCCCAGTGTCGTGGTTTTCTGTTTTTGTCTTGCGCTGTTCTGGTGGCTTGTGTGATTGTTATCTTTGCTCTTTCACAGGATTCTGCTACGCCATCTAACCATCTTTTCCGTGGTCTTCCTCTTGCCTTCTTTCCGATGTTCTGTTGTAGAAGACTGTATACTGTGGAGTTTGGATGCATTCTTATTAAGTGGTCAAACCACTTCATTCTTTGTTTATCTATGTAATTCAAGCACGGTTTTGTGCCAACTTTCTTTCTTATGCTGATGTTGGTGATTCTGTCTTTTCTTGTGTTGTTGGTAACTTTTCTCAGGCAACGCATTTCACATGTAGTTATTTGTTGTGACTGCGCTTTGCTCAATGTCCATGTTTGGCTCTGGTAACAAAAAGTAGGTATAAAAATGCTGATGATCATCTATTGTAGCTGCCTGTTAAATTAGATGTCTGCGAAAATAATGAACATAAAATGGAACGAATTCAGGAGAAGTAATTAAATCAGAGACATGTCTGGTCAACCACTAGTGACAACTGTTAAAAGAAAGAGAAGATGGAGATATGTTGGGCATATCTTGAGGAGAAATGATCAACGAATATCAAAGCAGGCATTGAAGTGGGATGCAAAGGGTTAAAGAAAGAGAGGACGACCTAAGGAGTTCAATGGAGGAGATTGAGCGGTTGCCCAGGATAGAGCGGTATGGAGAAATTACTTGCAGGCCCTATGCAACGTATAACGGTACGAAAGGAATGATTATTATATAAGTTTAGTGCGAGAGATATATAACGATATAAAGGACTGTCAGATCAGACAAATCTAAACATTACACTATGCCAACATTTCTTTTGGATGAGTCCTTCATACATGCCTAGGTGTCATGGGTCGGTGCGCAACGTATCCACGATCTCGGCGAAAACCGTACAGATCACAAAGAGTTGTCACTTTTCTTGATTAGTGAAGAAGATCCACTTTACGTAGAACAGAGGAACTGACATGGTATGATAAGATTACGAACGAGGAACTCAGAGAAAGAACTAAGCATATACCAGTGGAGAAAGCTAAGGAAAAGACGCTGGCGATGGATAGGACACACATTGAGAAGACCGACCGGAAGCATTCCAAGACAGGCACTGTTTTAGAGCCCGCAGAAAGAGGAATAAGGAAGGCCTAGACATACCTGGAGAAGAGAGCTGGAGACTGATATTAAAAGGATAGGGCGATCTGAGAGCGTTACGGTGGAAAAGAATTGGACATCCACTGTGGAATTGAACACAGACCACGCAGCTAAGAAGCTAGTGCACTAACCACTACGTAATCACCACTCTCATCAACTAACTAACCACACAGCTAAGAAGCTAGTGCACTAACCACTATGTAATCACCACTCTCATCAACTAACTAACCACACAGCTAAGAAGCTAGTGCACTAACCACTATGTAATCACCACTCTCATCAACTAACTAACCACACAGCTAAGAAGCTAGTGCACTAACCACTACGTAATCACCACTCTCATCAACTAACTAACCACGCAGCTAAGAAGCTAGTGCACTAACCACTACGTAATCACCACTCTCATCAACAACAACCACGCAGCTAAGAAGCTGTCCCTACCACTACGTAATCACACTTATTACTAGCTAACTATCTTGCCAACTAGCAAATTAGCAATACTGAATCTACCGATGACACTTCATCACCGGATAAAAACATTGAATATATGGATTTGTTGAGACGGAGATGGGAGCACATATGGACATGTCCGGAGTGATATGATGATAGTTCTTTCTTAACTGGTTGAATAAATCTTCACATGTCACATATCATATAACTTTCACTGTGAAATATTCCAGCAAAACTTGACTAAGAGAACAACTTGAAGGCATCAGTTAGATTAACATATAAGATACATACACCTTCTCACTATCAATTGTACATGGCGCGCTGTATAGTTAACACTCTGTTAGAATTTGGTCAGTTAGCACTAAACCACAATTAATTATTGACAAGTACAAATTTTTTCCCTGATAGCTTGAGTGTAGCCCTGGCTAAGTCAGTCTATTGATAGCTTGAGTGTAGCCCTGGCTAAGTCAGTCTATTGATGGCAAGTACACTGTTCATTCTTCTTATCACATAGCGTGAGATGAGAATCGATGTCATATCTATTTAATTAGAATCTATCTCTGGCAGTTCTGGCAAAGTTGCAGAAAGAAACATCACGTTTCTGCCAGGTGTTGGGAAAATTGCACAGCTCGTCGTTTAGAACTTGCGTGAGGTAACATTGTCGCCAACTGGGGTGGGTTTTTTTTTTTAACGTGTTCACAACGAGTTGAAAACTGATAAAAGTAGGCTGTAAAGTCGCTGTCCGGGCATAATTCATTAAAAATGTGACAATAAAAATGCTGCAAATACTTTAACATCTTCAAAGTTACATCAGGACACTTACCGGGGCAAGGAAACTCGTGAACTGCTGCTGTGATCCTTCTGTGAAGAAAGATCGGAACACACATCTTTACTCACCAAAGTTCTCACAAAATAGATGAGACTGCAGTAAAACTATTTGATTGGCAAAACACGTAATCACAAAGTACTGTAGTTTTACAAATTACAAAAACAATGACAAAATACAGCAACGTTTCGACCAACAAGGCCTTTATCAAACAAACGAACAACAGGAGTGACAAATAAAAAAAAAAAAATGGACGACCAAAAACAAACGTTTCTAATGAAAATCTGAAATAAAATGAAAAACTGGGAATAAACACGAATAACGAAATAAATGTAACACAAAAAAAACACACATAAAACTAGAATGAACGGAAGAGAAACAATGGAAAAATCTAGTAAATATATAACTTGAATACATGCAACATATACCCATATAGATTACAAGGCATGGGAAGAAAAAGTACTAAGAAGCATAGGAATGTAATACGTTGAGCCCACGTGGTGAGTACCATACAAAGAAATCAATAAATTACGGACTCGCATGTGAAACCATCGTGAATAAGAAACGTGGCTAAAGGAAAACATACAGTACGCGTCTGTATCACATAAGCACACGTGTTGCAACGCCAACGGCCACACTGAACAGTGCCAAAATGAGTCTGTATATTGGATATGGAGTCCCGTAATCTTATCTATGCTTATCTGTAAGCGGTGTAATAAGGCTTATATCGGCGAGACAGGCAAGAGGCTCAGTGACCGATTCGCGCAACACTTGCGCGACATACGCCAATGCTCTGTGACCCCTGTAGCCACCCATTTCAATGATACTGGCCATTTAGGAGCTAACGATGTCCAGGTCAGCTATCCGATCGTGTTCCTCGGATGATCGCAGTCGATTTGCTCTGGAGAATCGGTTGATTTCTTTGTATGGTACCTTGCGACCACGTGGGCTCAACGTATTACATTCCTATGCTTCTTGTACTTTCTCTTCCCATGCCTTGTAATCTATATGGGTATATGTTGCATGTATTCAAGTTATATATTTTATATATTTACTAGATTTTTCCATTGTTTCTCTTCCGTTCTATTTCTAGTTTTATTTTGTTTTTGTATTACATTTATTTCGTTATTCGTGTTTATTCCCAGTTTTTCATATTTATTTCCAGATTTTCATTAGAAACGTTTGTTTTTGGTCGTCCATTTTTTTTTAATTTGTCACTCCCGTTGTTCGTTTGCTTGATAAAGGCCTTGTTGGTCGAAACGTTGCTGTATTTTGTCATTGTTTTGTAATTTGTAAAACTACGTACTTTGTGATTACGTGTCTCACCAAAGTTCAATTATGATGGTCCTATCAATCAATCAATCAAACACTGTCGCCAAATGTAAGTTGTAAATTCACAAATGAAAGTGTGGTGAACTCGAATTGACCATTATCACACTCAAAAGGTCCCCGATTCGAGTCACATATGGTACAAACGGTTTTCTTTTTATTGATATCTGTTCTCTGAGTAAGTGATATCGAGTGTCTAGTCCTATCGAGACGAATGTAAAAAAAAGTAGGATATGTGTTAAGGTTGAATAAGTAAACAGACCCTTGGTAGATAACAAGCAAACACGCCTCTAGCCGGGTGAAAAATTATAATATTTCTCAGTTTCTGCAGACTGCAGCGTGTGAGTAAACAAATGTAAACATTATTTGAATGATATCTCTCCAGCTTAGAATGTTGGTGTACAGTAGCAGCTTAGAATGTTGGTGTACAGTAGCAGCTTAGAATGTTGGTGTACGGTAGCAGCTTAGAATGTTGGTGTACAGTAGCAGCTTAGAATGTTGGTGTACAGTAGCAGCTTAGAATGTTGGTGTACAGTAGCAGCTTAGAATGTTGGTGTACAGTAGCAGCTTAGAATGTTGGTGTACAGTAGCAGCTTAGAATGTTGGTGTACAGTAGCAGCTTAGAATGTTGGTGTACGGTAGCAGCTTAGAATGTTGGTGTACAGTAGCAGCTTAGAATGTTGGTGTACAGTAGCAGCTTAGAATGTTGGTGTACAGTAGCAGCTTAGAATGTTGGTGTACAGTAGCAGCTTAGAATGTTGGTGTACAGTAGCAGCTTAGAATGTTGGTGTACGGTAGCAGCTTAGAATGTTGGTGTACAGTAGCAGCTTAGAATGTTGGTGTACAGTAGCAGCTTAGAATGTTGGTGTACGGTAGCAGCTTAGAATGTTGGTGTACAGTAGCAGCTTAGAATGTTGGTGTACAGTAGCAGCTTAGAATGTTGGTGTACGGTAGCAGCTTAGAATGTTGGTGTACAGTAGCAGCTTAGAATGTTGGTGTACAGTAGCAGCTTAGAATGTTGGTGTACAGTAGCAGCTTGCAGCTTAGAATGTTGGTGTACAGTAGCAGCTTAGAATGTTGGTGTACGGTAGCAGCTTAGAATGTTGGTGTACAGTAGCAGCTTAGAATGTTGGTGTACGGTAGCAGCTTAGAATGTTGGTGTACAGTAGCAGCTTAGAATGTTGGTGTACAGTAGCAGCTTAGAATGTTGGTGTACAGTAGCAGCTTAGAATGTTGGTGTACAGTAGCAGCTTAGAATGTTGGTGTACAGTAGCAGCTTAGAATGTTGGTGTACAGTAGCAGCTTAGAATGTTGGTGTACAGTAGCAGCTTAGAATGTTGGTGTACAGTAGCAGCTTAGAATGTTGGTGTACAGTAGTGAGTGCTGACAAATCACCAACAACAGCATATACTACTTCTTCTTCGAACGCTCCATATTGACCACTTGTTAACCACTCTGTGATTTGTATGTGATCTGAGCCTAAGAGCGATTGTACGTTGTGCCAGTTATGCACCTACAAGTAGGCCAGCAAATCCGATTTCTGCGACGCTTTTTACTTACTATGGTAGCTTTCCTAGGCCCCTACATGAGTCGCATCTTACGACATGCCTTGTAGTTCGCAGTGGTACTATTCTTTTCTTACCTTCGGCCCCGGCATCACACGGGTGACAGTATATACAAGCTGAACGCGCCCGAGTGGTTACCGGGGCTCGTCCGAGTGGTTACCGGGGCCCAAATTTGGGGTGTCAAGAATAGAACCACTGTTACCTGCCACGCATGTTGTAAGAGACAATTAAGGAGATTTGGCTGAAATCGGATGCACGTTTCCTAAACATGTAGAAGTCTTGCGTTTAGGGGTCTACCAAACCAATGTGCAACGTATACATGTTCTTGGCAAAGATCAAACATATCCCAAAGAGGGATTAAAATTGGTGTAAAGAACAGAACGCAAAGAAGAAGAAGAAGAAGAAGTGGATACAAGCTGACGACATTCCAGAATAGATGTTGAAGAAAAACGTTGCAAATGTTTTGACCAAATATGACAGAAAATGAAAAGCTATTAAAACTAATAAACTGTACATCATTAGAGAACATCATTAAAAGACGCAGATAGATAGAGCTGGCATTGAGTGTGTATGACTTATACTATAGTGCGTTGACAAATGTTTGCCCCTCTTTAAAAATCTATAACTCTGCAACCATTTCAACTACGATGATGAAATTTTGCATACAAACTTGACAAATGGATGACCAAACAAAAAATTTTTTGTCTTGTAGATTGTACAGCTTATTTCCATGTTTGTTTATATGGGATATATAAAACTCTTGTCAGTGTAAAAGGACATATTTTTAAAGATTTTACAGTTTCACACCCAAACTTCTGTGGTCAACAACATATTTTCTCGTGCACGGTTTTTGCCGTTTAGAAGCTGGTGTTACACTTGAACGGATATGCTCAGAGGTAAAGTCTATACCAATACAGGCAGTGGGGGAGTTTAGCAGAAACTATTTACCAGAAACGTTGGATGATTCTTGCTATATTACAGAATGGGATTGAAAGTGAAATTCTGCACACTTCAAAGCATTGCAATGAAGCTGTACTTATATTTTAGTCGAGAAGCTGATCGCGGAAGACTTTATCAATCTATTTTAAACCCCGAAAAGAGAACAATGCATGCTTTGGGTTTGTGTAAACGGTCATTTCGTCGATGGATGCATGAATCAAGAATAAACCCTCCAAACAATAAGCAAATAGCCGGTAGAAAGTCAATTGTAGATAGCTTTGACAAGGAGGTTATACGACGAGCAATTGTGAAAATGTTGGATTGTAAAGAAACAGTGACTGTAAGAAAGCTGCAGACTTGTTTAAGGAAGAACAATGACATTGAGTTATCTAAATGTACGTTGTGGAAAGTTATAAGGACATTAGGCCTCACCTTTAGAAAGTATACGAGTGGAAGAAATATTATTTGCGAGCAGCTGCATTTAGTAGTCATGAGAAGCAAGTACCTACGTGAAGTAAGAGCAATGTGCAGAAAGTTATGATATTGTGTATTTGGATGAAACATGGATCAATGCACATCAGGCCAATGCAAAGGAATGGCAGTCAGTAGATGGAAGGATAAAGCGATATGTACCAAGTAGTAAAGGACAACGTTTAGTCATAGCCCACGGTGGTAGTAGACATAATGGGTTATTGCAGAATGCTGAACTCGTTTTCGTTTCAAAGTCTACAGACAATAGGGATTATCACGCAGAGATGAATGGCCAAATATTTAGAAATTGGCTCGAGAAAACAGTTCTTCCATCTTTAGATAGACCATCTTGTCTCATAATGGACAATGCATCATATCACAATGGTATATCACAAGAAGACAAAATACCTACGACATTGAGCACAAAGACGCAATAAGATGTGGCTCATCAGAGAAAATATTCCGTTCAATGAAACTTACTTTAAACCAGAATTGTTGTCCCCTGTAAAGCAGACACAAAAGTCAAAGAAATTTCAAATTGACAAGTTGATAGAGGAGCATGATCATAGGTGTTTGAGACTTCCACCGAACCATTCACATTTAAACCCAATAGAACTTGTGGAGCTAAAATTAAAAGGACAAGTGGCAGCTAAAATACTATTCAAATTGTCTGACGTCAAGATACTAACCCACGCTGCGCTATCAAATGTTGATAAAGCTTACTGGATAAAATGTAAGGACCATGTCTTGAAAGAAGAAGATGAATATTGGAGAAAGGATTGTTTGCATTTAATTCAACCTAGAACAGTCATCAATCTACTGGACTCGTCGACACAGAATAAGGTTAGAAATATATTATTGTCATACTCCAGTCATTTTCTATTTTATAATTCTTCCATATGTCTATGCTAATTATATGTCTATATTAATTATATACATGGCACCCATCACTATATGAATAGGGATCCGCCTTTGATGACATCCTTACCTATATGAAGTGTATCACTGTAAAATTAGTTCTTTTGCATAGCTTTGCTAAAGTTTTCGCAAACATCAAAGAAATTCGCCGATATGCCAAATCTGAGCTGCATTTCGACCTGTCAACGACATATTCCTTTGGTCATCGTAAATATAAGACTGCATGCAAATTTTCAAATCAATACAACATATACTTTTTGAGAAAATTGAACTTGACCGAGGGCAAACATTTGTAAACGGACTATATATAGTAGGATCATTAGCTAGGACATCTCTCATATTCACGGCGGATGGGGAACAGAAGGCATGGACATCCAAAAGAATTGTGGAAAGTGAGTTGAAAGATTGTATCTTCACGTAAATTAGAGGAGCTTATGGTGAGAACAAGACAGATTTCACTAAAACAAGAGGTTAAAAAGACATGGCGATAGATTGACATAATAATAAATAATATAATAATTTCCTTTCGTACCGTTATACGTTACATGGGGCCAGCAAGTAATTTCTCCATACCGCTCTATCCTGGGCAACTCGCTCAATCTCTCCATGGAACTGAGACCGATATTTCCGCCTCTCTCAGCAAAGTTCGTTTCAGGGTCTCCTTAGATCGACCTCTCTTTCTTGAACCCTTTGCATCCCACTTCAATGCCTGCTTTGATATTCGTTGATCATTTCTCCTCAACATTTCAGAATTGGAAGTTCTATGCTGGTTAGAGAGAGCCTCCTGGAGAGAAATTTGCTGAACGCGCCGCATAGCAGATGCAAGCACCTTATCCGGGTATAAGCGCTTACGAAAGAAATCAAGCATCTCATGAGCTTTATCGAGAAAATCATCGTCCTCGTTACAGAAAGGGGACGAAGGCGCAAGAGTTGAGAGAATGGTAAAGAGTCACGACAAGCCTGGGAATGGGAAGAGGTATAAAGAAGAAAACTATGTGCATCAGTAGGCTTGTAGTATACTGATGTAGTGATGGTGGATAGGCTGATAGTGATAGTGATGTCAGGAAAGTTGACACAAGAGGTAGAGATGTGAGATGTAAACCGAATAGCCGGATTGAAGACCAGCATAGAACTTCCAATTCTGACAGGGTGAAACTTGTCTTAACTTTCCACCCTCATAGTTCCCTTGTGAAGAAAGTCTTATTCCGTCATCTCTCCATTCTTCAGTCTGATCCTGAGACACGTTCTTTCTTCCAACACTATCCTTTGGTGGCGTACAGACGGGACAGAAGTCTTAAGGATATGTTGGTTCACAGTCGCCTCAAGCCTAATATCCAGAGTCATTTTGGCACCATCCAGTGTGGCCGTCGGCGCTGCAACACGTGTGCTTATGTAATACAGACCCGCACTGTGTCTTTCCAAAAGCCACGTTCGTTATTGAAGACAGTTTCACGTGCGAGTCCGTAATATTATCTATGCCATTATCTGCAAGCGGTGCAACAAGGCCTATATTGGGTAAACCGGCAGGAGACCCAGTGACCGATTCGCCTAACACTCTGCGCGATATACGCCAATGCTCTGTCACCCCTGTAGCTACCCATTTCAATGATACTGGCCATTCAGGAGCTTGCTATGTCCAGGTCACAGCCATTCGATCATGTTCCTCTGATGATTGTAGTCGATTTGCTCTGGAGAACCGTTTTATTTCGTTATATGGTACCTTGCGGTCTCTTGGACTCAACGCATTACATTCCTATGCTTCTTAGTACTTTCTCATCTCATGCCTTGTAATCTATTGTGATTTGCTTCATATATATAATTTATATTTTCACTTGATTGTATATTGTTTCTCTTCTTTTCCACTTCTAGTTTTGTGTTGCACTCATTTCGTTATTCGTTTTTATTCCCAGTTCATTAGATACATTTGCATGTTTCCGTTATCGTCCATTTGTAAGTGTTCTCTATAATTCGTCACTCCTGTTGTGTCGTTTGCTTGATAAAGGCCTTTTGGTCGAAACGTTGCTGTTTATCGTCACTGTTTCTGTATTTTGTAAAACTATAGTACTTTGTTTTTACGTGTTTAGCTATTTTTCAAGTTTACGCAGTCTCCACCCTTTTATATATTCCTCTCGTAACGTTACATGTTACATAGCGCCTGCAAGTAATTTCTCCATACCGTTCTGTCCTGGACAACTTTCTCAATCGCTTCCATGGAATTGAATCGATATTTTTTTTTTCAAGCAAAGTTTGTTTCATGGTTTCCTTGGGAATCTTCTCTGTCTTGAACCCTTCACCTTGAACTTCAATGACTGCTTTGATATTCTTGAACCCTTCACCTTGAACTTCAATGACTGCTTTGATATTCTTGAACCCTTCACCTTGAACTTCAATGACTGCTTTGATATTCTTGAACCCTTCACCTTGAACTTCAATGACTGCTTTGATATTCTTGAACCCTTCACCTTGAACTTCAATGACTGCTTTGATATTCTTGAACCCTTCACCTTGAACTTCAATGACTGCTTTGATATTCTTGAACCCTTCACCTTGAACTTCAATGACTGCTTTGATATTCTTGAACCCTTCACCTTGAACTTCAATGACTGCTTTGATATTCTTGAACCCTTCACCTTGAACTTCAATGACTGCTTTGATATTCTTTGATTATTTCTTCACAAAGTCTCCCCTAACATATCTCCATCTTCTCCTTCTTGTTCTAAGAAGTGGTGTCTGATCATTTCTTGCGACACTAAATTATCACTATCAACTATTTTTTTTTCTTAGCTTAGTCTTCCGATCATGATCACTGCACGTCAAACCTATTAGTTCGTAAGTGCTCCACCCCTTCCCTCAGTGTGTTCTCAGCGTATGGCGATTAATGATCCCGGTTTTTTGTTGGTTTACTATTCTACTTTGGCTACCAGCATGGTGTTCTTGTTTAGCTACAACACACTTAACTTGAAATTCTTGCAGTCTGGTTAGTGTAGTAGTTAGATATCAATTATTATTGAACAAACATAAATCTAAACCTCAATGTGTCTGCGTATATTTTGTTGCAATAATTTCACCTGTCTTACTTCCTTCCTCGTGAGTTTCTCCTTGGATTAAATAAATGGACAAAATTCATTACAACAGATTAAAAATTAAATTCCTACAAAAATATCTTCACCATCTTCAAAAATTACATCGAGGACGCTCGCCGGTGCTACGGAGTTCATACACTGCAGCTGAGATCTTCCTGTGTAAGAACGAAATCGGAGCGCACATGGTTACACACCGAAGTTCAATTATGATGGTCCTATCCATCATCATTGGCCTCTTTGTCTCTGGAGACAATAGGTGTTGCGTCACGTAGTATGTTCTGTGCTGTCTCTGGAGACAATAGGTGTTGCGTCACGTAGTATGTTCTGTGCTGAATCACAACGTTCATGTGGCCTATTCTGGAGTGGCAATCCTGCCACAGTTGCTGCAGGTAAAACTGGAGACTAGAGCCGATGCATGGGATGTCTCTCTGCCTCTGTGCTCTCTTTGCCTCCACATGTGATGTTGTTTTCTTCTTTCTTTTGAGCCGCCCCTCACTGCCGCTCGCCATGCTTGCCTGTCTTTGGCCAGCCGCTCCCAGTGTTTTTGTCTATGCCGCATGAAGTTAGATCACGCTTGCAGGTGTCAATGAAGCGTAATAATGGCGCCCATGCTGTCTAGCACCAGATGCGAGTTGACCATATAGAATGTTCTTTGGGATTCTATCATCGCTCATACGGCACACGTGTCCCAGCCATCTGAGACGTCGCTGATCCAGTAAGGTGTACATGCTTGGAATGCTAGCACTGTTCAGGACCTATATTGGAGATGTGATCTTGCCATCGGATATTGTATATTCGCCTGAGACAGCACATGTGGAAGGTGTTGAGGCGATGTTCTTGTCTAGCATACGTGGTCCATGTCTCACTACCATACAGCAGAGTGCTGAGAACACAAGCTTTATATACTTGTGTCTTGGTGTTTCTTGTGAGTGCCCTGTTTTCCCATACACGCTTTGCTAATTTAAACATAGCATGGAGGCCTTCCCAATGCGACCACTAATTTCATCATCGAGGAGGAGGTTGCTGCTGATGACAGAGCCAAGGTATGTAAAGGTGTTGACTACTTCAGCGTATGACTACTAATGTTGATAGATGGGGCCTGCTAATATCCTGGAACATTATATTTGTTTTCTTCAGGCTGATGGTCAAGCCGAATTCATTTGATGCTGCAGCAAATCTGTCCATGAGGTGTTGTAACCCTTCTTCTGTGTGTGATGTAAATTTGCTGCATCATCGGCAAACAGAAGTTCCCTGATGGCGACTCTTTGGACTTTAGTCTTTGCTTTGAGTCGCGCTATGTTGAACAATTTTCCATCTGATCTTGTGTGAGAAATTTTCCCTTCTTCGTGATTCAAAAGCATGGAGAGAAGTAGGAGAAATATCCCAAGTGTGGGTGCAAGTACGCAACCCTGCTTGACGCCACTGTTGATAGAAAGGCTGGAGGAGGCCCCATCAAACATCCTGCTACCCTTCATGTTGTTATGGAATGATGTTATGATTTTAAGCAATGTAGGAGGGCAGCCGATTTTTTCCAAAAGCTTGAAGATGCCATCTCTACTCACTATGTCAAATGCCTTTGTTAGATCTTGAAGGCAATGACAGTGGCATGTGTTGTTCGCGACGTTTCTCCTACAGTTGTCTCAAGGAGAATAACATGTCAATAGTGGATCTGTTGGATCTAAATCCACATTGTGACTCAGGGTATACTTGGTTTGCTAGCTGTTGTAACCTATTTAGTACTACGCGTGCTAAGACCTTCCCCACGATGCTGAGCAACGAGATACCACGGTAGTTGTTACAGTCACCACGATCACCTTTATTTTTATACAAGGTGATGATGTTTGCATCTTTGCATCTCTCATGTCCTGAGGCACTTCTCCCTCCTCCCAGCATAGGCACAATAATTCATGCAGACTGGTCAGGAGAGTTTGCTTAGCACATTTGATTACTTCAGGGGAAATGCCGTCCTTTCCAGTTGCTTTCCCGTTTGCCAGGGTATCATTCGCAATACTGATTTCTGCCTCTGAGGGCATCTGGTCTAATGTGCTCAAGGTCGGAAGAGCTTTAATTGCATCAAACGTGATGTCAGTTACAATATTTTGGATGGAATATAACTCTAGATAATGTTCCACCCAGCGTTCCATCTGTTTTTGCGATCGATTAGAACTTCCCGTTTTTGTTTTAAGAGGTGCAGTCTTTTTGATAGCTGGGCCGAAGGCCTTCCTAATGCCCTCATAAACACCCCTTATGTTTCCTGTATCAAAGGAGAGCTGGATATTTCTACATAACTCCTGCCAGTAGTCGTTTGCGCATCGCCTGGCTGTTATTTGTGCGACACTTCTTGCAGATCTAAGTGCAAGGAGTGACTTGGCACTTGGATTGTTTTTATGTTTCAGAAGGGCAGTTCTTTTTCTGCTATGACAGGCTCCAACTCTAATATGTTTGCAGCAAACCAATCAGGGTTTTGCCTATCTCGGATGCCAAAGGTGGTTTTGCCGAATTATATATGGCATCCCGGATGTAGGACCACTTTGTTTCCGCATTTCCTTTTGGTGTGCTTTGGAGAATGCTTCCTAATGTATTGTAGAACGATTGTACTATTTTTGGTTTGGTGGTATTTTCGGTGTTAATGTGTGACACCCTTTCCTCTTCGAATGGTGGAGTGTTTTTATTTTCAGCCTAATTTTGCTACATATCAGTGAATGGTCAGTGTCACAGTCAGCACTATGGTAGCTACAGTACTGAGCACACTGTTTATCGCATTTCGCCTCGCTATAACTAGATCTATTTGATGCCATCTATGTGAACGTGGGTGTTTCCAGGACACCTTGTGGCAGGGTTTGGTATTAAAGAAAGTGTTTGTGATGCAAAGGTTGTTGTAGTTGTATATCTCCAGTAGCCGTTGTCCATTTTCATTAATTTTTCCAGTACCATGTTTTCCAAGGCACGATGGCCAAGCGTTGTGATCGGCTCCAACTCTGGCATTGAAGTCCCCCATTAGGTATAGGTGTTCGTTTTGGGGAATTCTACTGATTTATGATTGTATCTCCTCATAAAATTTATTTTTTACGTCAGGCTTTGAGTGTAGTGTTGGAGCGTATACACTGAAGAGATGGATCGGGCCTGTTACTGTGCGGAATTTAATGGATAAAATACGGTCTGAGCCGTTTATTGGAGGTTCTACCATGTGGAGCAGTGTATTTTTGATGGCAAATCCTACTCCATGCAGTCTTGGTTCGTCTTGAGCTTTTCCTTGCCAGTAGAACGTGTAGTCTTGTTCCCTCAGCAATCCATTTTCAGCGAGTCGTGTCTCCTGTAATGCTGCGATTCCCTCCAAGTCGTTTGAGCTCATTGTTAATTACTGCAGTTTTCCGTATGTCGTCTATCTGTGTAAGATCTTCTGACAGGCCAGGACACATTGTCCTTACGTTCCAGCTTTAAGCGAAGGGCGGGAGCCTTCTTGATTTTATTATTATGTGGGTGCGGATTGACAAATGCAGGTATTACCTGGCTCAAGCACCCATTGAAGCAGGTGAACTGTGGCGGGATAACACCTTATTGTCCCGGGGCTGCCCGGCTTGAGGCGGGCGGTAGCTGTCTAATGAGACGCGATGATCTCTCCCACCGTCGAAGACAACCCGTGGCGTTCGATACTCTACGCCAATTGAGCTGGACTTATAACCCGCAACTGTTGTCTTCCGTGCTGGTTTGGTCAACAAAGTCGACCACGAAGTGACCTCTCCGTGACGCATGCCTGGGCGATTTTATGGAGTAGCTGAGTTGCCCAAGCGTCAACTAACCCCTCTCGACCTCGCTGATAGAATCCAGAGGAGTGCAAGCACGACATCTGGTATCAGTTCGATTGCAGGAGCTGCCGGTAAGACATCACTTGATGCCTGTCCGCCTTAAGGCTCCGCTCCGGATTTTCTGTTTGGGTTTACTCCCATAGCCTTTGCCTCTCCCGAGGCTCCCACAAGGCAGTGGGGCTATTTGCCTATAGCTGGGGGTCTGGATCTTGGATATCAGGGTAAATCCACTGATATCACAAGTCTGGGGAGGGGCCAGACCTCCACCGAGATGTTTTGTCAGGTTAACTCCCACGGACACACACACACACAAACAAACAAAAAGTCCTGACCTAGGGAGTCCATCTCCCTAGGCGAGCCATTGCCCCGTTAGTCTTTGACCTCACGGTCAAAGTTTCCCGGTCTACACCGCTGGGAGGTGGGGTTGACTTGTGTGTTCTGAGGGTCATCAGCAGGCTACTAATTTCACTTTTCGCCCTCCTAAGAGAGACTAACCGATAGCAACCCTGCCAGTGCAGGGCTAAGATCAATAAAGTGGTTACGTCGTTTGTTTCACGTTCTGAAAATTGTTGGTTCCAATCCGAACCAAGTTACATGTGAATATTTTCATGAGATCTCTAGGATTATTACTGGAGCTATGAAGTTCCTGCTTTTATGCAACAGTCTCAGCATTTCTATCGACAAGAACGGAGCCATTTGGGTAAACCCGTCGCACCGGTAGAATGAAGTCACTACTTTGCTTTTAGACCGTGTAATAAAATAGCAACAACTGTTGAACATACTATCTCAATGTTGATAAAACTTAAGTGTAGTGACTCTCACCCAACTAGTCTAGTAGTAGTAGCAGTGGTACATGTATATAACCATGCAATGATAACTTCCACTGTTGTGACAAGTGTCACTTACATTGACATCTGAAAGCCTAGATATTTGTGTTAGAACTAATTAGATATACATACGTACACACACACACGCCCGCACGTCGCATTATATGTTTGTTATAGTGGGATGTACACACACTACACACACACATCCACACACACACACACACACACAAGGGATACTCAATGGCGAAGTGGTTCAGTTGTTTGCCTGTCGTACTGAAGGTTGTGGGTTTGAATCCGGCCCGAGAAACATCAGCAATTTTTAAAGAGATCCTAGGACTGTTGCCTGACAACGTTGTCACTTTGTTTTGTGCAATGCTCTCGGGAGATGTATTCAAAATAGATGAGACTGCAGTAAAACTATTTGATTGACAAAACACGTAATCACAAAGTACTGTAGTATGACAAATTACAAAAACAATGACAAATACAGCAACGTTTCGACCAACAAGGCCTTTATCAAGCAAACGAACAACAGGAGTGCCAAATTTTAAAAAAAACATATGGACGATTACAAACAAACGTTTCTAATGAAAATCTGGGAATAAAACGAATAACGAAATAAATGTAACACAAAAACACACATAAAAACTAGAAATAGAATGGAAGAGAAACAATGAAAATCTAGTAAATATATAACTTGAATACATGCAACATATACCCATATAGATTACAAGGCATGAGAAGAGAAAGTACTAAGAAACATAGGAATGTAATACGTTGAGCCCACGGGGTCGCAAGGTACCATACAACGAAATCAACCGATTCTCCAGAGCAAATCGACTGCGATCATCCGAGGAATATGATCGGATGGCTGTGACCTGGACATCGTGAGCTCCTAAATGGCCAGTATCATTAAAATGGGTGGCTACAGGGGTCACAGAGCATTGGCGTATGTCGCGTTATGTAATATAGATGCAATTTCATCTCTGCCGACAGCAACAGAGCCATATTGAGAAACCCGGTGCAATGAAGTCTATCATTCGCCTTTTTGGACACACATACACATATACCACGCACGCCCGCACGTCTGTTAGTTTAGTTAGTCGGATGATGTATAATATACACACACACACGCGGCTGCACGTGACTAATTAATCTTCTCTGCTAATTATTTGTCTCTGCTCCTCGTGGAACATAGGGTATCCACAGTTGTACTTCACTTTTCCCACAGTCGCTGACAGTTGTACTTCACTTTTCACACAGTCGCTGACAGTTGTACTTCACTTTTCACACAGTCGCTGACAGTTGTACTTCACTTTTCACACAGTCGCTGACAGTTGTACTTCACTTTTCACACAGTCGCTAACAGTTGTACTTCACTTTTCACACAGTCGCTGGCAGTTGTACTTCACTTTTCACAAAGTCGCTGACAGTTATACTTCACTTTTCACAGTCACTGACAGTTGGTCTTCACTTTTCACAGTCATTGACAGTTGTACTTCACTTTTCACAGTCACTGACAGTTGTACTTCACTTTTTACACAGTCGCTGACAGTTGTACTTCACTTTTCCCACAGTCGCTGACAGTTGTACTTCACTTTTCACACAGTCGCTGACAGTTGTACTTCACTTTTCACAGTCACTGACAGTTGTACTTCACTTTTCACACAGTCGCTGACAGTTGTACTTCACTTTTCCCCAGTCGCTGACAGTTGTACTTCACTTTTCACACAGTCGCTGACAGTTGTACTTCACTTTTCACATCACTGACAGGGTTTTACTTCACTTTTCACACAGTCGCTGACAGTTGTACTTCACTTTTCACACAGTCACTGACAGTTGTACTTCACTTTTCACAGTCGCTGACAATTGTACTTCACTTTCACAGTCACTGACAGTTGTACTTCACTTTTCACAGTCACTGACAATTGTACTTCACTTTTCACAGTCACTGACAGTTGTATCACTTTTCACACAGTCACCAGTTGTACTTCACTTTTCACAGTCACTGACAGTTGTACTTCACTTTTCCCCAGTCACTGACAGTTGTACTTCACTTTCAGTCACTGACAGTGTACTTCACTTTTCACAGTCACTGACAGTTGTACTTCACTTTTCACACAGTCGCTGACAGTTGTACTTCACTTTTCACACAGTCGCTGACAGTTGTACTTCACTTTTCACACAGTCGCTGGCAGTTGTACTTCACTTTTCACACAGTCGCTGACAGTTGTACTTCACTTTTCACCGTCGCTGAGACCGTTTTACTGATGGATCCCCAGGATGATCCTGCCCATTTCAGTTCCTCCATAGTTCTTATCTAAAATGTTTCTGTCAGTTTGTCCTATCAAAGAAAATCTACATTACATCTTCCATGTTTTCCTTATTATGTTAATGAACATATCCTTCCATGTTTTCCTTATTATGTTAATGAACCTGAGAAGGACCGTGCCATGCATCAATATCATTCTAATTGGCATCTCTGCATAAATCAGTGGTTCTCAACTTTTCAACTGGTCCCCCAACCCCCTTAAAGAGGCAAGACTCCCCGCCCCTCCCTTTCTCCCGCCGAATTAACTATAATTTCCAAAAGCAAACGGAAAAAATGTTTCTCACTTTGAGCGTTATTACAGCATTGTCCCCTAAACACAATAATATTGTCAGTGAGAAATGTAAGCATAACTAAACACAATAATATTGTCAGTGAGAAATGTAAGCATAACTAAACACAATAATATTGTCAGTGAGAAATGTAAGCATAACAAAAATTGGACATGAAATTTCAGAAAAATGTCAGGCTAAGTCAAAACTCAATGATGTTCTTTGTTATCTTTTAAAGAATGTTTGAACTTACATTTTATGGGATGGGGGAGGGGGTGTATTTCAATTATAAAATATATTAAATCCACAAAATATACACATATTTCACTCCTCCCTGATATTGTCTCAAGCTTTCCTAGGGAGGCGCGTCACCAAGGTTGAGAACTACTGACCTAAATTATCAAATGCCTTGTCATATATAATCCATAAAATTCCTTCCGGAATTAAAACAGGAGAGGAATGGATTGCTGTGCCATCTCAATTTCAGACTGCTTTCACCGTTATTACATCTATTAAGAAAAACTGCGAACAAAATAATCTATCACTAATTAACGTGGAGGTGGAGGCCCCTTGAATGACATCATCAATGATACAGATGTGGTTATTTACACCGATGGTTCAGTCATTCGCCAACAACGCTGTGCGTGGGCTTTTTCAGCACACTCCCGAAGGAACAATAATAAGAGAGGCCAGTGGGGCCTACGCAACAATCACAAGTAGTTTGACAATGGAGGTTCGGGCGGTTACGGAGGCGGTAAAATGGTTGGCATCTCACAATTACTCTCGTGTTTTCATACTTAGTGACTCCATGAGCATGATTCGTTAAGTCGAATCAGGAATGGTGAGACGCAACTGGGTGGAGGTACTGGTAAAGACAATGATCAGAGAAATCACCTTAATTTTTTCCCTGGGCACGCAGGAGTTAGGGGTAATGAACAAGCCGATGGATTGGCTGGCTTGGATACAATATCAGAGGGAGCTGCCATGGATCGAAATGACATTCTTCACGCATTGAGAGAGTCTTGCCGAACAGAGGGGTTTCAGGGCTGTGAATCCCCCTCGCTGACCAGATTGAGATAGATAGGTGTCAATATTGGTGCAACCCAAAAAGAACGACATACTAAATATGCAAAGAGATTGATTAATCAACATCGAACTGGCGTGTTGGGCCGCTGGACGCTGCTGGGTTTGCTGAGGCGGAGATCGAGGTACCTATGGACATGTCCGAGTGCTATGATGATATTCCTCATATAACTGAAAACTGATTCTATAACCCCAATGTAAAGTGGATGGAGAGTATACTTCTATATTTGGTTCTAATATTACGTGAAGTGTTGCAAGTTGCTTCGTGCAGTGTCTGCTTGTTTGTGAAACCAACTTATTCTGAAGTGTTGCAAGTTGCTTCGTGCAGTGTCTGCTTGTTTGTGAAACCAACTTATTGTGAAGTGTTGCAAGTTGCTTCGTGCAGTGTCTGCTTGTTTGTGAAACCAACTTATTCTGAAGTGTTGCAAGTTGCCTGTGCAGTGTCTGCTTGTTTGTGAAACCAACTTATTGTGAAGTGTTGCAAGTTGCTTCGTGCAGTGTTGCAAGTTGCTTCGTGCAGTGTTGCAAGTTGCTTCGTGCAGTGTTGCAAGTTGCTTCGTGCAGTGTTGCAAGTTGCTTCGTGCAGTGTTGCAAGTTGCTTCGTGAAGTGTTGCAAGTTGCTTCGTGAAGTGTTGCAAGTTGCTTCGTGAAGTGTTGCAAGTTGTTTCGTGCAGTGTCTGCTTGTTTGTGAAACCAACTTATTCTGAAGTGTTGCAAGTTGCTTCGTGCAGTGTTGCAAGTTGCTTTCTGCAGTGTCTGCTTGTTTGTGAAACCAACTTATTCTGAAGTGTTGCAAGTTGCTTCGTGCAGTATTGCAAGTTTGCCACAGTGAAGTGTTGCAAGTTGCTTCGTGCAGTGTCTGCTTGTTTGTGAAACCAACTTATTGTGAAGTGTTGCAAGTTGCTTCGTGCAGTGTCTGCTTGTTTGTGAAACCAACTTATTCTGAAGTGTTGCAAGTTGCTTCGTGCAGTGTCTGCTTGTTTGTGAAATCAACTTATTCTGAAGTGTTGCAAGTTGCTTCGTGCAGTGTTGCAAGTTGCTTCGTGCAGTGTTGCAGTTGCTTGTGAGTGTTGCAAGTTCTTCGTGCAGTGTTGCAAGTTCTCGTGCAGTGTTGCAAGTTGCTTCGTGCAGTGTCTGCAGTTGCTTCGTGAAGTCGCAAGTTGCTCGCAGGTTGCAATTGCTCTGAAGTGTTGCAAGTTGTTCGTAGGTGCAGTTGTCGAAGGTGCTGTTCGAAGTGTTGCAAGTTGCTTCGTGAAGTGTTGCAAGTTGCTTCGTGCAGTGTCTGCAAGTTGCTTCGTGAGTGTTGCAAGTTGCTTCGTGCAGTGTCTGCTTGTTTGTGCAACTTTCTGAAGTGTTGCAAGTTGCTTCGTGAAGTGTTGCAAGTTGCTTCGTGCAGTGTTGCAAGTTGCTTCGTGCAGTGTTGTTGTTCGAAGTAAGTTGCTTCGTGCAGTTCTGCTTGTTTGAAATCAACTTTCTGAAGTGTTGCAAGTTGCTCGTGAAGTGTTGCAAGTTGCTTCGTGAAGTGTTGCAAGTTGCTTCGTGCAGTGTCTGCTTGTTTGTGAAACCAACTTATTCTGAAGTGTTGCAAGTTGCTTCGTGAAGTGTTGCAAGTGCTTCGAGGTCTGCTTGTTTGTGAAACCAACTTATTCTGAAGTGTGGTTGCTGTGAAGTGTTGCAAGTTGCGTGAAGTGTTGCAAGTTGCTTCGTGCGGTGTTCGCTTGTTTGTGAAACCAATTTATTCTGAAGTGTTGCAAGTTGCTTCGTGAAGTGTTGCAAGTTGCTTCGTGCAGTGTCTGCTTGTTTGTGAAACCAACTTATTCTTCTACCAACTCTTTGTCTCGGGGCCATGCTATGATACAGAGAAGCACGGCCGCATCAGGCGGGACCGTAAGAGGAGCGGCATAAGCAGGGAAATCAAAGTCACAATTGAAGGTTATTTTAAAGAAAAAACATTTAAGGAGAGGCATTTCCAAGACTTGCATCATGCTGAGAAAATATACCGCACGGTCTTGGTTTGCCTATCGTCTCTTTTAGTCTCTCCAGATTCCCTCTGTTCGCTACTTTCCTGCACCGCAAATGTATATTACAAACAGACAACAAACTGATATAATACTTGAGAAATAGAAGGAAAGGAAGCCTAAGAAGAATTTGAAAGTGCATCATAGAAGACGAAACGTATGGAATATCTCTGATATGAAATCAGTTATCAGTTATATGAAGATTATCATCATAGCGTTACAGACATTCTCATAAAATGAAGACACTGCACCCAAGGACAACAGACACAAGGACACAACAAGACACAACAGACACAAGACACAACAGACACAAGGACACAACAGACACAAGGACACAACAGACACAAGGACACAACAGACACAAGGACACAACAGACACAAGGACACAACAGACACAAGGCTACAACAGACACAAGGCTACAACAGACACAAGGTTACAACAGACACAAGGACACAAGGACACAACAGACACAAGACAAAGAACACTACAACAGACACAAGGCTACAACAGACACAAGGCTACAACAGACACAAGGATACAACAGACACAAGGCTACAACAGACACAAGGACACAACAGACACAAGGACACAACAGACACAAGGACACAACAGACACAAGGACACACCAGACACAAGGCTACAACAGACACAAGGCTACAACAGACACAAGGCTACAACAGACACAAGGCTACAACAGACACAAGGCTACAACAGACACAGGACAAATGACACAAGGCACAACAGACACAAGGCACAACAGACTAAGTGGCTACAACAGACACAGGGCTCAACAGACACAGGTCAACAGAACAAAGGCTACACAAGACACAAGGCTAAACAGACACAGGCTACAACAGACACAGCAGGCTAATTAAGACATCTACGTATACGGATCATGACAAAACTAACAGACGGAGTTTTAAAAAAAAAAATATGCTTTGGAAGGATTTGCTTATCACTGACATCATTTTATGTTTCACTGTATGATTCAGTCAAGCATAGCAGGATTTCAATGTACTAATCTTGCGGACCAAAATGATTATTCATAGAGCTAGCACTATTTGATTATTCATAGAGTTCTCTATCTCGGTTGCCTAAGTTATACATATACCGATAGTTGGAGGCAAAATGGGAAAACTATGAGAGAAACCCCTGTAGATTCATCAATCAACACAGAACGGAAGTTGTTAACATAAACCAGAACCAACTATAATCTGATTAGTTATCTAGAGTTGACTGTGTCTAAACACACTGCAATACATGCTTGGTGGGAGAAGCACAAGAAACACACTGCAATACATGCTTGGTGGGAGAAGCACAAGAAACACACTGCAATACATGCTTGGTGGGAGAAGCACAAGAAACACACTGCAATACATGCTTGGTGGGAGAAGCACAAGAAACACACTGCAATACATTGCTTGGTGGGAGAAGATGGGAGCGATTATGGACATGTCCGATATGCGATGAAGAAGATCCTCATGTGATCCTCAAATAAACAATGATAGCGTTAGCAATAAGCAAGAACCAAGAGTTAGCAGCATGACAGTTTTAAGCATACTGCTATAGAAACTCATTGTTCTTTTTCTTCTTCAGCTTTCTCAGCTTTTGATGTTCAGTTCTGTGGATATGGGATCGCAAGAGAGAGAGTTCTAAAATGGATCGCGGAGAAGCGTTCTGTAGATATGGGATCGCGAGAGAGAGAGAGTTCAGATATGGGATCGCGAGAGAGAGAGTTCTGTAGATATGGGATCGGAGAGAGAGTTCGTAGATATGGATCGCGAGAGAGGGGTTCTGTGATATGGATCGCGAGAGAGAGAGAGAGAGAGTTCTAGATAGGGGATCGCGAGAGAGATAGATAGAGTTCTGTAGATATGGGATCGCGAGAGAGAGAGAGTTCTGTAGATATGGGATCGCGAGAGAGAGTTCTGTAGATATGGGATCGCGAGAGAGAGAGAGAGAGTTCTGTAGATATGGGATCGGAGAGATTTCTGTAGATAGGGAATCGCGAGAGAGAGGCTCTGTAGATATGGATCGTGAGAGAGAGGCTCTGTAGATATGGGATCGTGAGAGAGAGGCTCTGTAGATATGGGATCGGCGAGAGAGAGGGCTATGGGATCGCGAGAGAGAGGGCTATGTAGATATGGGATCGCGCGAGAGAGAGAGGGCTCTGTAGATATGGGATCGCGAGAGAGAGAGGGCTCTGTAGATATGGGATCGCGAGAGAGAGAGAGAGTTCTGTAGATATCACCAGCCAACAACATTTCTCTTCTTATCATATTTTCCCTATCGGTAACGTTCTAGTATTCCAAGGTATACTGAAATGTTATATCTCCTTCGTTTTCTTGCTGCCTCGTGGTCTCTTCCCTTTGATCTATTTTGTAAATGCAATTTTAGGCTTTCTGTTCTCTGTCAATTTTCAATATACTCTAGTCAGAATATTTTAATATGGTAAATAATTAGGTCAGCCTGAGACCAGAGGTCAGCCTGAGACCAGAGGTCAGCCTGAGACCAGAAGTCAGCCTGAGACCTTAGATCAGAGAAAACGAGAAATGTTCAAATGGGGATTTAATGTACTAATACGTTTTTATATTTAACTTGTTTTTCCAATTCAAATACGCCTTTTCCTTAAAATATTTGTTTAAAATGTAAACATGTATTATTTTTTTTCCCGATCCAGAAGCACTTGAGCATTCAGCTCTTCGGCTCGGTGCCATGGGCACCGTAAATCTGGAAAACATGTGATTTTTCTGACAGCCCGCGGAATTGAACCGCACTCACATGGGCTTGTCACCCGTCGTTCAACGCGCTACGAACACGTTGGGCAGGCGGGCAAACATGTATTTAAGATCTCTGAAAAGAAAACAATTACCAAACACTGAATTCGAACCACAAATCTTATTTCTCATAGCGTCTGTCGCCTAGCCCCTGAAGACAAGCGTTTCTCCTACCACAACACTTCATGATGGTGGGTCATTAATGATGATTTCAACACTTCATGATGGTGGGTCATTAATGATGATTTCAACACTTCATGATGGTGGGTCATTAATGGTGATTTCAACACTTCATGATGGTGGGTCATTAATGATGATTTCAACACTTCATGATGGTGGGCATTAATGGTGGTTCAACACTTTATGATGGTGGGTCATTAATGGTGATTTCAACACTTCAAGATGGTGGGTCATTAATGGTGATTTCAACACTTCATGATGGTGGGTCATTAATGGTGATTTCAACATATTAAACATATCTTTTTCGTTTCTATTTTTGGGGCCCGCAAGAGATGCAAAGAATAGTACCACTGAAACCTATAAGGCTAACAGTAAGAGACGACTGAGGAAGGGGCCTAGGGAAGTTACCATAGAATATAAACAGCTTCGTGGAAATCGGATGTGCTTACGAACTTGTAAAAGGTCCAACTGGCATATCGTACTTAGGCTCAGATCACATACAAATCACAAAAAGTGGTTTAATAAGTGGTCAATATGGAGCGTTCGAAGAAGAAGACGTTTCTTTTTTGTCCATCTCTCTTATTTCAATCCTTACTGGATCCATCGATTCAATTCTTCTGGGTCAACGATCAATCCCACTGGATCCCAAAGATTCAATCTTACTGGATCCATCGATTCAATTCTTACTGGGTCCAACGATTCAACCTTACTGATCCAACGATTCAATCTTACTGGATCCAACGATTCAATCCCCACTGGGCCCAACGATTCAATCCTTACTGGACCACGATTCAATCCTACTGGGCCCAACGATTCAATCCTTACTGGATCCAACGATCCCAAACCTTACTGGATCCAACGATTCAATCCTTACTGGATCCATCGATTCAATTCTTACTGGACCCAACGATCCAATTCTTACTGGATCCAACGATCCCAAACCACTGGATCCAACGATTCAATCCTTACTGGGTCCATCGATTCAATTCTTACGGATCCATGATTAATTCTTACTGGATCCAACGATTCAATCCTTTCTGGGCCCAACGATTCAATCCTTACTGGACCCAACGATTCAATCCCTTTCTGGACCAACGATTCAATTTACTGGACCCAACGATTCAATCCTTACTGGATCCAACGATTCAATCCTTACTGGACCCAACGATTCAATCCTTACTGGACCCAACGATTCAATCCTTACTTGACCCAACGATTCAATCCTTACTGGATCCAACGATTCAATCCTTACTGGACCCAACGATTCAATCCACTGGGCCCAACGATTCAATCCTTACTGGATCCAACGATCCAATCCTTACTGGATCCAACGATTCAATCCTTACTGGATCCAACGATTCAATCCTTACTGGATCCAAAGATCCAATCCTTACTGGATCCCAAAGATTCAATCCTTACTGGGCCCAACGATTCAATCCTTACTGGATCCAACGATTCAATCTTTACTGGATCCAACGATTCAATCCTTACTGGATCCAACGATTCAATCCTTACTGGATCCAACGATTCAATCCCTTTCTGGATCCAACGATTCAATCCTTACTGGGCCCAACGATTCAATCTTTACTGGACCCAACGATTCAATCCTTACTGGGCCCAATGATTCAATCCTTACTGGGCCCAATGATTCAATCCTTTTCTGGGCCCAATGATTCAATCCTTACTGGACCCAACGATTCAATCCTTACTGGGCCCAATGATTCAATCCTTACTGGGCCCAATGATTCAATCCTTACTGGACCCAATGATTCAATCCTTACTGGGCGCAATGATTCAATCCCTTTCTGGACCCAACGATTCAACCTTACGGGCCCAACGATTCAATCCTTACTGGATCCATCGTTTAATTCTTACTGGACCCAATGATTCAACTTACTGGGCCCAATGATTCATCTTAAGATTGTTTTCACCAATTAATGGCTTTTATAGTCTGCCACGCTCAAACATATTAGTACGTTTCAGTTTGCTATCATTTGTTGACTCGGGCTCCTCGTTAGAGAAGCAGATTGTTCACTGCTGTTACATTTGGCTGTCCACATTTGTTGACTCGGGCTCCTCGTTAGAGAAGCAAGTATTGTTCACTGCGTTACATTTGGCTGTCCACATTTCGTTGTCTTTCTACAGCTCATACGATGGCAATACATTTCTTTTCAATTGATAGTGGGGGTGAGACCGGTACTGGGTGTGGAGACCGGTAGTGTGAGTGAAACCGGTACTGGGTGTGGAGACCGGTACTCGGTGTAAGACTGGTACTGGGGGTGGAGATCGGTAGGTGGGTGTGTGAGACCGGTAGTGGGAGTGAAACCGGTACTGGGTGGGGTGAGACCGGTACTGGTGTGTAAGACTGGTACTGGGTGTGTGAGATCGGTAGTGGGTGTGTGAGACCGGTAGTGGGTGTGTGAGACCGGTAGTGGGAGTGAGACCGGTACTGGGGGTGTGAGACCGGGAGTGGGAGTGGACCGGCAGTGGGGGAAACTTAGAAAGTTCATGCTCTGCAAACCTCAAGACTATAACTACATTTAGTAACGAAATGGTTCTAAATTATATATTTATCAGCTACAACATCATCCACACTCAAATACATCCACACTCAAATATATCCACACTCAAATACAAACCACACTCAAAAACATCCCCACTCAAATACATCCACACTCAAATACATCCACACTCAAATACATCACACTAAATACATCACACTCAAATACATCCACACTTAAATATATCCACACTCAAATACATCCACACTCAAATACATCCACACTCAAATACACCCACACTCAAATACATCCACACTCAAATACATCCACACTTAAATACATCCACACTCAAATACATCCACACTCAAATACATCCACACTCAAATACATCCACACTCAAATAATCCACACACTCCCCGCACATTCAGTCACGAATATGCACACAAAACCCACGTTCATACAGACACACAAACAATATTATATAAAGGATCGAAAGGGTTGACTTCATTGTCTAATGTTTTCTTCGTTCATCACCCGTGTGTTGCCGGGGCTCGCAAGGGGAGCAAAGAATAGCAGCACTGCCACCTACAAGGCATGTCGTAAGAGGCGACTAAGGTGGGGTTTGGCGTAGGGCTGGCTACCTTATCCAGTAGAAAATTTGAGCCACAAAATCCAACCAACCATGAACAAGTCACATAAAAATAAAATAAAAACTGTGCCAACCAAGAGGAAAGAAAGCTCTTCTAGAAGAGGTATGAAGCGATGCAGAGAAAGCTCAGAGTCTGCACCGCATATTATCTTCCTTTCACCTGGAAAACTCCAGAATTGGCATCTGGAATGTTAAGTATTATGAAATGGGAAAGACAGCACAGGTAGTAAATGAGATGAAATTACACGGAATTGGCATCTTGGGATTATGTGAAACTAGGTGGAATGGTGCAGGCAAACAACATCTAAACACAGGAGAAAAATGCTGTTCTCAGACCATATGGAAAAAATGCCCCCATAGTGAAGGAGGCTTAATGCTATCTAAAGAAGCGGAGAATGCACTAATAAAATGGGAAGCAGTGAGTCCTAGGATAATCCCAGCAACATTCAGAACCACCAAAAAGAAAGTATTCTTGAATGTGACCCAATGTTATGCACCTACCAATGATAAAGAGAAAAAGTAAAGAGGAATTTTACATAAAACTTCAAAATACTATAGGTAATCAGAGAAATGGGAACATCAAAATTCTGATGGTGACCTCAATGCCAAAATAGGTTCGGACAACATAGGCTACGAGGAGATCATGGGGAAACACGGACTAGGGATAATGAACGAAAATGGAGAAGTATTCACTAATTTCTGTGCAGCTAATCAATACGTCATAGGTGGAAGTGTCTTTCCACATAAAAGAATACATAAAGCAACCTGGGTATCACCAGATCACAGAACAGAAAATCAAATTGACCACATATGCATAAACAAGAAATTCAGGTCATCTCTACAGGATGTAAGGGTTCTAAGGGGGCAGATGTAGATTCGGATCACCATTTGCTGATAAGTAAATTAACTGAAACAAGCGATACATAACATCCTATGAACATAATAATAATAATAATAATTCCTCTCGTTATACGTTACATAGGGCCTGCAAGTAATTTCTCCATACCGCTCTATCCTGGGCAACCCCTCCAATCACCTCATGGAACTGAGATCGATATTTCCTGCCTCTCTCAGCAAAGTTCGCTTCAGGGTCCCCTTTAAAGGGTCGACCTCTCTTTCTTGAACCCTTGCACCCCACTTCAATCCTGCTTTGATATTCGTTGATCATTTCTCCTCAAGGTATCCCAACATATTCCCTCTTCTCTTTCTTATCGTTGTCCTAGTGGTTGACCAGACATGTCTCTGATTTCATCACTTCTCCTGAATTCGTTCCCTTTTATATTCATTATTTTTCGCAGACATCTATTTTCAAATGCATTCAACTTGGCCATATCTTTAGTCATTTCCAACTCCTGGCTATGTTAGGTTGATACAACATTTGAATTGAAATTCGTAATTTAGTTTTAAAACTATATAACTTGCAGTTCCATATTTTTTTTAGACTTTTAAAAGCTGATGTTGCTTTGCCAATTCGAATCATAATTTCTTTTTAACATTTCCTGTGCAATCAAAATTCTACCCAAATAGGTGAACTGCTCTGCTATTTTTATCATTTTAGATTCCAGTGTGATATCTGCATTACTTGCCATAGGTGTCTTCATTATATTTTTTTTTTCATAGCTTATCTGCAGTCCAACTTTTGATGCTATAGATGACAAGTTGTCTTTTTTTCTTTGCATATCTTGGTTGTTTCTACTTACAAGGCAATATCATCTGCAAAATCCAAATCTTCTAGTTGGCTATTTTCCCCCAATCGATGCCAGTTTCGCCCTGCAACTTTTTCCATCACCCAGTCAATGGCCACTCCAAACAATAGCGGAGATAGAATACAGCCTTTCCACTGCTCCTTTGATTCTATTAAGAATGATTTTGCAGAAAGTCTTGGTCATTACTGATGACATAGAATTCATTCCTATGAACATAGACACAAATATAATGTAGGATACCTCAGAAGTAAAGAAACAAAGGAACAGTTCACGGTCACAGTCTCTAATAAGTATGGGGTTTTTGCGGCAATTAGAAGATGGGGTGAGTGCAGAAGAATGCTGGCAGCAAGCCAAAAATATTTGGAATGAAACATGCACGAGGAAAGAAGGGCGGAATCATAAGGCATGGATAACCCCAGAAACTCTCAAGGAAATAGAAAAAAAGGGAAAAAAGGGAAAGCAGATTTAAATAATAGCAAAACTAGAACTAAAAGTCATAGCCCAGGAAAAATACACGAAGCTAGCAAGAAAGTGAAAAAACAAATAAAGTTAGATAAAAGACAATACGTAGAAGATCTAGCAAAGAGAAGCAGAGGTAGCTGCAGGAAAAGGAAACAGGGATCTTTACAACATCACTAGAAAGCTAGCAGGAAAATACAGTCCATCAAATGGGTTGATCAAAAATAGTAGCGGGGATACAGGGGTCTCTGTAAACACATCCCCCAGAAATACTGTATAAATTATTTGAGAATCTGGGAGACCGAAGAAATATCAGCAAACTGGAAGAATGATACCTGGTAAGCTACCAAAGAAGAACCTTCAGAAGTGTAAAACTATGGGGAATATGCTGTTGTCATTACCTGGGGGAAAAAATTAAGCAGAGTCATCCTGGAGAGCTGAGAGATGCCATCGATACAAAGCTAAAAAGATGAACAGGCAGGCTTCCGACCAAATAGATCCTGTGCTGACCAGATAGCCACATTACGTACAATAATAGAGCAAAGTATTGAATAAATCCCACTTTATATCGGATTTGTGGATTATGAAAGCTTTTGACAGTATTGATAGGAAACCCTTTGAAATTAATGAGGGGATCATGGAATCCACAGAAAAATTTTTAACCCCAATAAAAGCAACATATACAGATATGAAATGTAGAGTTCTTCATGAAGGTAAACTACGAAAACTTTTGGAATAGAAACAGGAGTGCGTCAGGGATGTCTTCTATCACCTTTGTTGTTCTTACTGACAATAAACTGGATTATGAAGACCACAGTAACTAACACCAGAAATGGAATCAATGGACTCTGACAGAGCAACTAGATGATCTGGACTTCGCTTTATATAGCCCTTCTGTCATGTACACGAAATCAGATGCAGGATAAGCTAAACACATTGAATCTAAAGTCCCAGCAACTAGGGCTGAACATTCATAAGGGAAAAACAAAGATATTGAGAATTAACCAAGCAAACGACAACTCGATCTCCCTGGTGAAATCCACTTCAAAAGGTAGAATCATACACATATTTGGGCAGCAACGTAGAAACCCGGGTGGAACAGAAAGAGATGTTAAAATAAGAATACAGAAGGCAAGAGGAGCTTTCATTGACTGGAAACATTTGGAAGTCAAAGAAATCAAATCTAGAACAAAAATTCGGATATTTAACTCTAATGTTAAGCAGTTCTACTGTATGGGTCAGAACACGGGGAACAACTAAAACAATAGCGCAAATTGCAAACATTCATCAACTGGTGTCTGAGGAGAATAGAGGAATAAGATAGTATGATAGGGTCACAAATGAGGAACTTATGGGAAGAACAAGACAGATTCCAGTGAACGAAAT